>CAKAKR010063705.1:25171-111865 GCA_916700685.1 Adelosebastes latens | reverse complement strand
CTAAATATAGCGTACACTTAAACTGATTTTTTTTTTGTGCTGCTCCTGTCCACAGCCGCTTTACCTCGCCGTCAGACAGCCCTTTCCGACGGGGAAGTGAATATGTTATATTGCTCTCTTCAAAGTCACCAGACTCCATTCACAAAAACAGTAATTTCACCTCGGAGAACGCAGGAGTATACATACAACTCCACTTCAGAAAATCCATACTAACCCTTTCAGTTATTTCCAAACTTAGCACAGCTAACTTTGACTCAGCTAGTGCTAGGGTTCACATTATTCATAACCTTATTATATGCTTCATGATTAGCTTAACGTTACTTTGGTAACCTGTCACTCCTGTTTGCTAACGGCTGAGTGAGTGTTTCCACTGAAAAAAAAAAGGAAAATAACGCAGATGGACCCGCCATTTAAGGACTAAAGACCTTCAGAAGGCTCTCAGAGCGTTAATGTTAGTTTGAGCATTACTTTACTTTTCAGTAAGGCAGTATTATGAGATTAGAATGACTAATGACTAATACTAATCTTATCGGAGGCTTCATTCGCTGCACTATCTACAGTACAGTCCAAACATCACAAAAAATCATTGTAGATTGTGGTGTCTCACAGACAATTTGTCAAAAGGTGTTTGAGAGTCTTTACAGTATTTGAAAATCTCTGTTTCAGTCTGCTAGAAATGTCTGATAAGCTGTCGGTTGCAAAGAAAAGTATTCCACAAACACTCAAAAACAAAGTTGACTATAGTAGCAAAAATTTAAACACTTGTCAGCCACACACTTTAAACCCTCCCCCACATCTAGCCCTCCTCCATCTCCCCGTAATGCTCCGTCTGTCCTCCTCCACTGGAAGTCGTCCATCAGAGCCCATGAGCATCTCACTGTCCCAGCTCCGTAGCCTCATCCCCCTCCCTCTCTCTGTAGCCGAGCCCCGATCCGGGCCCTAATGGTTTAAGCGAAGCTGTAATGATTTGTAAGGTGAGAGGCGATGGGAGGTTGCAATGAGCAAAGGAGAGCCAGTGGCAGGGACCAAACAAAGCCATCGCACCGCACCCCATCACTTCATGAATCCTCAGCAGAGCTGGGCTCGCTGGCTGCACCCGCCCTCGCCTGCCGGATGAGAGACAGTCCAATAGAGAGAGCGGAAGGTTAATGAGAGGGATGGATGGCGTCATCGGGACCTCCTCAAGAGCTCCTTCAGGATCCTTATTTCTCATTTGAACATGGAAAACGGTAGAAAATTAGTCTAAGAAACATTTTCTTGACATGTCAGGGACCTGCGGAAAAAAAAGTCATCTGTCCATTCATAGTTAAAATGCCACTTTGCAGCAATTGAACGCAGCATTTTTTCTGAATCTCTGGGCAGGTTGGGTGGTAACTCTAACGTGCCATGACCAAAGGCTCCATTGCACAGGCAGCTGCTTGTCAGGGCAGAAACCCAAGAGCCTGCTGGTGAAGCTAAAGCGAAAGACTTTGCGGGTTGGTTATCCAAGGGGACTTCTGAATCAACAGACAAAAGGATTGCAGCTTTGCAGGGTTGCAAAAGCAGAAACCTGGGTGCTGGAAGAGTTTGGGGAGTTTGGTCATGAAGAACGACTTCTGGTTGATCTAAAAAACATTCTGGCAAACCATCAGAGAAGTCAGGAAAGGGAGACAGTGCCTTGACTGGGGGTATTGTGGGCAGTGGAAGGAGCACCTTTAGGAGCACCTGAATCCAACAGACAGGCTACATGTGGCAGAGCCAGTAGTCAGAGGCTCAGAGGATGCTTTCCCCATCTCTCATTGACAAAATCTCAAGGCAGTTTGCTTTGTTTCTGTAATGTTGCTCTTCTGGCTTCATTGGACTGTGACTTTGAGCATACGTGTACGTAATATGGGGCCTTGTAGCGGAGTGTGAAGCGGTTTGGATGAGTCGGCACCTCCAAGGCCATGGAGTTATTCTGACTGAGACGAGATAGGCTGAGATCGGCCTAGCGCTAGAACGTACCACACACTGCCACCTCCAAAGGAAGTTGGAGAAGTGACATGACTGAAATATCGCTGGTCTGAATCTGCCAGAGAAAATGTGTGCAGTGAAAGTAAATGTGCATCACTCTCCTCTCAGCAGCTACCATTGAGCAAGGCACTTGCTGCTGGGAAAGAGCAGGTATTTCTCTGGATAATTAACAACAAAGTGGCACATCTTCTATCAGCATTCTCACATATAACATAACGTCCTTTGCATCTACAATCTTCCCACCAGGGGCCCATCATCACTCTCTGCTGCCTAGATAAACTAACAGCAGGGAGAAGGGAGGTGAGGGTGCAGCTCAGGCTGACTGACAGTGTTTACTCGCCCCTCTGACAGAGTGTGAGGAGGGCCGGGACGGCTGGCTGCCCAGTCCCTTCACCAAGGGAAATGTACCATTAAGATAAGAGCTATCAATATCCCACAGGACCAGGGGATGGGAAGAGAGGTTGATGAATATAAATAACTATCATTTAGGGTGGATGTTTTCAGGGAGGGATGACAGCATGGGGAGGAGGTGGGGAGAGGGCTTGGCCACCTGCTCAGCTTTCTATAGTTTGGTGAGGTGGTCTCTAGGAAAATGCATGGAGAATGTTAACACCAAGTTTGGTCCAAACTATCAATCTGTCTGCCCTGTCATTGTCGGGCATCTTCAGCAGGCCTTGCCTTGTTTTTTTATGTGGACATCTTCCTAGCGCTAACTAAAAGAGAAAACCTACTGACCTCAGCTTTAACAACAGTATTATCTGTATGCCTGAAACAGCTTATCTGATTTATGATGAGCAATGCATCGCATTCATGTGCCTCGTCACCTTCAGTCAGTTAAGTAAATTACAGTGTATTTGGCAGACTGAGATTGGGCATTTGAAGCACAATTTGAAAAACTGTAATTACTGAATTGCAGTTGCATTCAAGCATTCATGAGAAAGTTTGTGACCCGGCAGACATGTTGAGATCAGTTGAGGAAATAACAAGCACCGCCCACCAGCCGGAGCAAACTCTCATTTTACAGCTAAACAGTACACTACAAGATGTTTCTGAAAACATTTGAGGTGAGAAATAGGCATTACAGTAACAGAATATCGATTCATATTTGATCAGCGCTGACTAGTTTGACCGTTTGATCGGAGTTCGCAAGTGATTGACAGCTGCCTCCGTTGAATGAACAGCCAATAGGAACGCTCTCTCTCTGAAATGACCTGTGATTGGCCAAAGTCTCCCGTCACAGGCTAGATTTTTTGAAAGCCTGAAAACAGAGTCATGAGGAGGTGCAGAAGTCTAGTTATCTCTCAGAACACTTAAATTACAATATGCTAAAAGGTTATTATGGAATTTTTGCCCAATGATGCCAAAAATATTCTGCCTACTGCAGGTTTAAGGGGATCTATTGGCAAAAATGGAATATTATATTAATAAGTATGTTTTCTTTACTGTATAATCACCTGAAAATAAGAATCGTTGTGTTTTTGTTACTTTAGAATGAGCCGTTTATATCTACATAGGGAGCGGGTCCTCTTCACGGAGCCGGCTGCCATGTTTCTACAGTAGCCCAGAACGGGCCGCCTGCTTGGGCCAGAGTCGATAACGTTACTCGCTCCGGAGTTATCCCCCGTCACTCCAATCAGCCGCCGGGAAACAAAGACACAGGAAACCTCTGTTGGTCTTGAGGAGCTGCAGCATTTATTTCTGCAAAAACTGCAACTGTCCACTTGATATTCTCAAAATTAAACTAACTCGGTCTTCTGCTCCACTAGCTCACTTGTTCGCTCACATCACACACATTTGCCACCGCTGTCTCTCTCTCTCTTGCGTCACCACTCACTTCCCACATACACACTCACTCTACACACTGGCTCTGCTATTCTCCAAATGACCTACGCTACTCTTAAAACAGCTCTGGAGAGGGCCATTCGCGTTTTCACGTTGGCCACCGTAATTGTTCTACATGCTTGGCACTCGCAATCTGCAACTTCACCGCTAGATGCCGCCAGATGTTACACACTGGTCCTTTAACAAACATTTTGTGCTGCAACTAATATCTATTGTCAATTAATCTGTGTCTTTTATGATTAATCTGTCAGTGGTTTAGTATTAAGATGTCAGGAAACTGTGAAAAATACCCACCACTAGTTCTCAGAGCCTAAGGTGACACCTTCAAATGAATTGTTTTGCCCAAACCATCAGTCTTAAAACCCAGAGATGCTAAGTTTACAGTGATATAAATCATAAAAAGCTGCAAATCTTCCCATTTGAAAAGCTGAAACCAGAAAAGATTTGGCTTTTTTTCCCCTTAAAATGCCTTAAATGATTAATCAATTATCAAAATGGTTGATTCATTTTCTGTTGAGCAGCTAAGCGATTAATCGTCAGCACTACATAAATGCACATGTACATAGAGTATATGATGATACATGAAAATTGTAGGCGTGCAAATATTTTCTCTTAAAAACATATATATATATATAAATGTATTTAATTTGTTCTTGTATGTTTTAATCGGACCTTCTCTAAGTTGCTGATGTTTTGCAGGAGTGAGGATCTGCATAACTTCCTGTTAAGTGTGAGGCAGCAGTGCTGCTACCTGACGGAGACGATTCAGGACGTCATCGGCCGTTTTCCCCGCCAAGCCTCTCAGGTACGTGTCGCCTGTCTGTAGTGGTGCACTCGTTTGAGGGTTTCCAGTCAGGTGTCGACGCACTGGCTGCCAGTTCATGCTGGCTTGCTGACATTTTGGCAAAAGAAAGAAAAGACGAAATATGTGTTACTTTATATAAAATCTTGAATTGAGCTTACAATGAAGGTATGTCAATGTAATACAGCTATACTGTTTCAGGGGGCACGTAATGTGTAAAGTAGGAATAAAAACCATAACTGATAATCTAAAATAAACTATATTCAATTGCATATTTTCTGCACATTTAAGGCTGTCCAGTGTCCCTTCCTGTCACCTGAGTGGGATGAGGCCAGGTGCCTTATATGAGTGCATCATCTGTCAGCTGGTGTCTTTGCTACTTCCTCCATCTATCTCGCCTGCCATCCAGCTATATTTATAAACTAGTACTCTGTCTCCGTCTCTCTGGTCCTCCATGTAGCTGGTCTTCTCACTGGACCCGAAGAGGGAGGCCCAGGCCGTCTGCAACCAGCTGGTGGTCCAGACCAAAGACCTGCAGAAGGAAGTCACCTGCCTTCGCAATCTGCTATGCCAGGTCAACACACACAGATATACTGTACATACATTGCTGAGCTCATACTTATGCTACTTTTCTTAATTTTTAAACTAATATCTGTAATTTTATTGTACTTTAAGGGATAGTTTGGGTGTTTTGAAGTGGGGTTGTATGAGGTACTTGTCCATAGTCAGTGTATTACCTACAGTAGATGACGGTCGGCACGCCCCCAGTTTAGAGAAACAGACAGGAGTACCAGCACGGGAGGAAAGCAATGTACTGCTGTGGACGGGGGCAGCAGCTAAACGTATTTTAGCCACCTAAAAAAAATCCTTATCAGTTTAAGTGTACGCTATATTTCGAATATTTTCTGACAGGTGACAGAACTGAAAGTGAAACTTATCTATCATTTATTGTCAACAGAGTCTGATGGCTTTGGAGAGAGCATAGATAAGTTTCACTTTAAGTTCAGTTCCCTGTCGGAAAGGAGAAGAAAAGGGCTGTCTGACGGCAAGATGAAGTGGTGAAAATATTCTAAACTAGATCGGAGATGTTACATTGAAGCAAACTCAAACATTAGCGATTTAACTTTTGGAATTAACGCTTTCGTTCCTGGAAATAGCCTGGTCCCAAATAGCTATCTGGTAACAAATGACGCATATACTCTAGCATTGCTTGGGGATGCGACTATGTCATGGCAGGTGTGTCGCTCAGGACCCAATGAGGGCGCAGTGCTGTTGAGTGTGCAGTTTGTTTGGATGAGGGGTTCTCGAGAAAGCTGCAAGCAGCAACACCGCCCGTTCTGTACAATACAATACAGCTTGTAAAATATTTATATTACTACCACATTCTTGCATCTGTTATAGGGCTGCACAACTAATCGAAATGTTATCGAAATCGCAATATGTTCTACTGCAATTTACAAATCTCAGGAGGCGCAATATTTGTTAAAGGCCAAATGTGTCAAAATACCATTTTAAATTAAATATTGTGGTGCTGCAGAGACGTCCTGGCCTACACATCAGATTCTACAGACTTAAGAAAACATGTTTTTGTTTTTCAATGAAAATGAGAATAATTATGTAAAAATAATTCCCTCTAATATCACAAATCATATCGCAATAGCAATATCAGTCAAAATAATCGCAATTATATTTTTTCGTTCAGCCCTAATCTGTCAACATTGATACTGACATATGTATGATAAACTGATAGTATTTTCCCTGCTGATAATATAATTCGGGCTCAAATTCATTCATACTTGATGCAAGTCAATCTAAATTCTTTTCTCACCCTGTTAGTCTGACAGCTTCCCTCTTACGACTGAGGATTAAAAGCAACAGGAACAGAACATAGTGTGTGTGTTAGATGTTGCTCTATATGAATTCTGGCGAGCTCCAACAGGTATGTGCGGGAGTGCTTGCATGTGTGCACCTGACTCTGTGTATGTGTGTGTGTGTGTGTCAGTGTGTGTGTGTGTGTCTGTGTCTGTGTGTGTGTGTGTGTGTGTGTGTCAGTGTGTGTTTGCATTTGTATTCCAAGAGGAGAGAGTCGTTCCTGACAGGGCAGAATCCTCACAGCCCATAAGTCAGCACCGCTGTGACATCGACCTGTCAGCACACAGACGATGAGGCGGAGGGATGAGGGGGCCGATGGGAAGGCGAGGGTGGGGGGGGCGGAGGGAAGCGAGGAGAGGACGCAGGTTGGCGGGGTGAGGGAGTTTAAGAGGGGAGAAACGGAGAGGCGGGGGTACGTACGGGGTGAGCAAAGGAGGTGGGTTAGCAGCAGATGGAGGTGTGTGAGTGTGTTGATAGTGTAGGTAGATATTTGTGTGTGTGTGTGGTGATAGCGTTAGTTGGGGAGGGGGGGTTCCTCGGTTGTGTCAGACAAGAATCTGACGGCCAATGGAGCCCATTTGGACCCACTGGCTCACAGCCCGGGACCATAAACACACACACAATCCAATCTTATCTATGGAACACACACACACACACACACTGGAGCTCTCACTACACAAGCTGTGACACACACTGTGGTGGATTTTGGTACCACTTTGAAGACTATTTCTTCTTGCACTAAAGAAAAACAAGTTAACGAGTGACATCTAAACCAGAACATGTTGTGTGAATGGGGATGCTGCTTGTTACTGCCATCTAGTGTTGACTTTGATAAATGTGTGATACCGAGTAGGGATGTCACGGTGAGGGAATTTTCCCACCAGTTAATAAACTCGTGATCACGCCGCCGTTACCGATTACAAGAAAAGATGACGGTCAATATCTGTACAGTGCTTACTTTGATCTTTAACGGTCGATCGCTGTGTGTCTGGCTTCTCTGGTCGAGCTTTCGCTGCGGGACCCTAGGCTTGACATAATTGGATGTATTTTGATGTCACTTTGTGTAGACTTTGTATGTGATTATAGCATCTTTGAATAAAAAAAAAGACTGTGGCATTACTGTCTACATTTTACCTAGAGTGGCTTAAAATCCAAGAAAGAGACTATTATACCTGTTTAAGCAGTGAGTTCCAAGTAAATTCTTAGTTGATTTGAAGATTTTACGAATTGAAATGTTTTGAGTATCAAATTTTTGCCCCCTTTTTTAGAGCCTGCTCCCTTGTGGAGGATGGCAGCTGTCTTTTTTTTTAAGTATTTTTGGGTGTTTTATGTCTTTATTGGAGAGTAGACAGAAGAGACAGACCAAAAGAGGGGATAGAGGGACAGGGAAAGAAATGCAGAGTCCCCAGTCTCACCCCAAATGTGGGATGTTGCGATTACAGAGTTGGAACCCCAAACTCCCAGGCCACCAGGATGCCCCGGTTGCCAGCAGTTACAGTGGATACTAGGGCTGTAACGGTTCGTGTTTTCATACCGAACTTCACAGTACGGGGGTCACGGTCCGGTGCACACAGCCGCACGCAGAATACACGGTATCTAGATTGATGCACGTAATGTGGAACCAAAGTTCACAAGTTCCGCCTGGAAACTTTTAGCCGTACGCCATCAGCAACATGTGATGAGGTTAGCAGCACAACAAGTGATTAGGCGTGCGAGTCAGTCACACTATGCTGAGCGCAAATGAAACACCGGAGCTGGAAGACCCGCCTGCGTGTCAGAGGTTGCGTTAACCGAATATTTTACGTCATTGACTGAATTATTTTAACAATGCCGAAAAATCTGAGGCCGTCCATCATTTTGAGGCCTCACTGGAGGCCTTGGAGCGGTCTGTAACCACTGCTGTCGCTGCAGAAGGAGCGCATGTTGCAGGATTCCCTCCCGGTGAAGCAAGTGCTTGCAGGATCAGGAAGTCCCACGTTCAGAGAGTCTGGTAATTCCAGTCTCCAGTGTGGCGCAGAGCACGGGTTCAGCCTTGAGAACAAAATGAAAATGGTCATGAAAAGTCGTCTGTCTGCGGAAAAGACAGCGAAAAAAAATCATTCATCTGCTTCGTGTGTGCGATCCACACAGCCAGGGCTGTGTATGAACAACGGATTTTTTTCGGCGCACACAGAACGGACAGTGTACCTTGAATTTGACAAAAAGTCTGTTGAATTAGAATCACAGACTCCACCTTTAAATAAACCTATGTCTTGTTATCATTAAAAATTTAAATACAAAATGACGGGCAATAATAGGTTATGACGGAATTTTTACAACGAGAAAGTCTAACGCAACCACTGCTGCGGGTCCCCGGTAAGCCACAACAGCAACAGAGAGAAAGTTGTGTATAAGACGAGGACGGTGTGTCGGTGTTGCTCCACCGCTGTAGAGTATGTGAATGGAAACACATCAAACAGGCTAACGCACATTTGGCAGCATCACACAGACGAGCCGATCTCCGGGACGATAAATGTTTGGGTGCTTTGAATGTTTATTGCATGCATTTTTTTCCCCGCTGAACTCACACCGAGCTGTAACTTTTGTGTACCGTTACACCCTTAGTGGATACTAGTGGTAACCCAGAGTCACCATAATCCACTTCTCCGCTGCTGACCCATATGTTCAGCATGCTCCAAGCGACCCACTATTCGCCATCAAGCTGCTAAATGCGACTACTTTCAGTGAAGCTTCAGCGATGGCGAGACATGGAAGTAGTTTATTTAGCTGTGTTTGGAACAGTAGAGAAGTCGATTAAAAATTTAAAAAACATGATTGATGATGATTTGATTTGGCATCTATGCTGCATTCATGTATTGTGGGAATAACACGTTCCCAGCAGTTACTACAAGAATATCCTTGTTGGTGATCGGTGATAGAAATCTGGGTTGATTGCCAAACCGCGAGTGCTCATTTCCTATTTACTGGAAGAAAGCTGAACGTTTTTGTTTTATCTTCAAACTTTCTCACATGACAGAGACTCAGTGCGACACTGTGTCACCCGCTGACTTGGGAGTTTATGAACAGCATTATTCATCCGTGACTTGACCGTGACCAAGACCTGACTCTCCACTTGGTTGATGAATCCTTGAAGATTTGGCACAGGAAGTTTTGGTGAGTCAGGTTTTGCGAGTCACGCTGTGGTGGTGGTGGTGCGATGGGACCAGACATGCCCTCACCCTCAAAATGAGTTGGTCTCTCTGTTTGATTCCCGTCTAGTACTCACTGTGCTGATATTTCCCACCCAGTCGAGGTTTAACTGACCAGTAAACTGTCATAATCCAGACTGGATTAGGTTAAAAATGACCCTGCTACTTCCTGCATGAGGTCACGTTGCTCTAACCACAGGATTTGGTGTGTTTCTCATGCGAACCTCTCCTCCTCATCCCACCAGATGGACGAGGCCGGAGATTGCTGTCAGCTTCCTCAACCTGGTTCCCACGGTAACCGGAGGATGCGGTTCCTGACCAGAGTTGCACTGAGTTGCACGCTCGGAGCCACCTTCCTCTTGCTCCTCTACAAAGCTGCCAGTGGGAAGGTTTCCCTGCAGATGAACAGGGATGTGTGTTAAACAACAGTTGTGTTAATCAGTTAGTTAATGAGCTCATCAGAATATTTCGTTTTTTTGATGACGGTAGGTGATAAATTGGATTATAGAAGGATTGATATGTTTTAGGACAGTGTTTGACAAGACATTTTTTTTATTTTTGCTGCTAGAACACTTTTGTTTTACACTTTGTTCTGTCTTGTCGTTGAGTTTAGTTCTGAATTCTTTTATGTTTTAAGCGTTTCAGTGAAAATTAAAGTTTCTTATGAGGAACAATTTCTTGCATAAATTAAGATCAAAATCAGGATGTTGTTTTTGTTTTCAGTGCCTGAAAAAAAAAAATAGAACTAAAATGGAAACTCTGATCCTGATCTAATTATTAAGCATTTTAAAAATATATTTGTTATTAATGTAGCAACAAACTACTATTGTCTATGTAAAGATATAGAGGAGTAATGTCTACCTGAGCAGAGAATGAAGTCTAGTGCATGTTCGTGAATGTGAGCTTGCCCCACTGGCTAGCTCACAGCCGCCGCTCTACACTGCTCTCATACGGCGTTTACAGCTGAGAATGCCGTCCCGACCGATGGCACCTTTGCGGAAGCGTAGCACCCACCCTTCAGTTCCCCCCCAATGTTAACACCGTTATCTTTGTCAGCACTTTCGCCGTTGTTTGCACTGTTAGCACAGCTTTACTACTTTACCACTTCCTTCCTGTTTTAATGCCGGTAGATGAGGTAGGGCTAGCTACCTAGCTAGCTGTTGGACTGTAAGAGAGCTACGAAGTCTGTGAGAGGGAAGAGGGGAATTCATATCTCATGTCATGTTAGTTTCATGTAGACTACTATCTTTGAGAGAGAGACCACATGTTTTCGTTAATCACATTTGATCTCCAAGTTGTGGAAAGGGAGGGTGAGCGGAGGAGTATTCAGTTGGTTGCAATCTGCAACCTCACCACTAGATGCCACTAAATCCTACACACTGTCCCTTTAAAGTCACAGACATGAGAGTGTATGGAGGACGGAACCTGCCTAACCTAAAAATAAATGAATGAATAAATAAATAACTCGATAAATGAATAAATTTAGCCAATAATTAATTTATAAAATATGACAATTTGTTATTTCTGTTTTAATTTGCTTCTTTCTCTTCCCTTATTTATTTAATTAGTACTTCTGTTTAATTTTCCCTTTTTTTATTAATTTTTAAATGTATTGATTTATTATTGTATTTATTTTTTACTTTTTTTTATTTGTTTTTGCATTTTTTTATTTCTTCATTTTTGCTACATTTAATGACATTTATTTATTGAGTAATTTATTTATTTATTTTTTATTTTGGCAGGTTCCGTCCTCCATAAGAGTGACATCGATCTGCTCATCTAACTCTGGAAAAGGAATCCAATAAGTGTATTTCCAAAAATGTTGAACTAATTTGTTTTTTTCCCCCTTTTTAATCCAAATTTTGAAATCTGAGTGCTGTGACCCCTACCACTAATCATTTTAGCTACCACCCAAAAATGTTCAAATTCAGTTGAGGGAACGTTTTTTAAATCCAGAAATAGAAACTCAGATAATTGTTAGTCTAATTTGTGGGTTGTCAGCTCAACCCTTTAAGTGGATTTAGCTCAGGTGTTTCATACTTTATTTTGCATCTTTCATAAACTTTATCCAGGTAATTTAGAGTCAGTCTCTTCAGGCCATTGGTGATGTTAAATTGTCTTTCTCTTCATGAAACCTGTAAAATACAGTGACCAGCCATAATACGATTTTGTACAGATCAAATTACTCCAATTAAGTTTGATTCCTATTACAGACTTATTATAACTAACGCTGCTGCAACAACAAAGTTCAACGGGCTGAGAAGAGCAGAGAGAGAGAGCGTGCTCTAAATCTCCTTGTTGTTTTATGGTTTTCTTCCACGGGGATCATGGGGGGAAAAAATCCAATTTGGCCATTAATCTCATCTGGTCAGGGTCTCCTGGACTCTCCAGATCCACCCGGGCCAGATCAAAGATGGAGGAAATACCGTGTGACAGTGGTACAGATTTCCCCAAGAGACTTCAAAAAGACTGTGATAGATAATCCAATTGAAATGGACACATCACCTTTAGGTGCTGCTTTGGGAGAATCGGTGCGTAATTTCTCTTGTCCCCTTTTTCTTTTTTTCTTTTTTTAAACCATCATTCCTGAGTTATTAGTTGAACTGAGTGATGGTTTGTATAAGGCTGTAAAATAACTATGCGTCATGCTTTGGGGATCAGAAATATTTGGCACATGTGCGTCAGTTGCGCATGGCAATGGGGAGTTTCTTTTTAGGCCTTAATGAGCAGAAAAGTGACCGAATATAAAAGAAATAGGATAAATGAATGCAAACTGTATTTGGGTCATTATGTAACGCGGGTGTATAGTTTGCTGTGTAATTATTCATCATATCACGATATAAAATAACTTCCATAAGTCCTGAAAATGATATTCGTAAAAGTCTTGTGCGCAAAATATATGGAACCCACAGCATAATTCATGTGTAAAAATATTTTTTTACCACAAAAACCCTGATCTATCTCTATTATCTGCTCCATTCTGTCACCATCTAAGCTGGTTTGTGCGCTTTTCTGATGCCTGACATTGGCACCCCTCACCCCTCCTCTAGCTAAACTAACTCTGCTGCAGTGTGGAGTGAGCGTGCATGCACGTCTAGAGGTGGAGCGAGACAGCGAGAACGCGTGCGGTGTGTGAGTGAAGGCAAGCAGGCAGCGGAGGAGAGACTCCGGCTACACGCGAGCACACATATGCGAACGCACATGGGATCCCGACCCTGTAGATTTAAACGTGTAAAAAGTTACAAACAGTCCCTTTAACGGCCACAGGTGTAGCTGTTAACAAGCATTTCTGAAAGTTACAAACAGTCCATTTAAAAGTCTTGTGCGCAAAATATATGGAACCCACGACATAATTCATGCGTAAAAGTCATTTTTCACCACAAAAACCCCCAATCTATCTCTATTATCTGCTCCATTCTGTCACCATCTAAGCTGGTTTGTGAACTTTTCTGATGCCTGACATTGTCCGAGTGTGCTGGATGAATCCCCCCCCCCCACCACCACCCCTCCGCTCCGTCCCTGAACGCGTCGGTGCAGTCTGAGTGAAGAGCCCATCAGCCTGGTGGACCACATCTCATCTCCGAGCTGCAGAGCTCCAGGTCTGGACGCGGGCCAAACCTGTCTGGTGTCAAACCAGCCTGAACAGATACTCTCAGACATCTCATTTCTTCACCTCATTCCTGAGACGGGACTCTGCCCACCCCCTTGTGTAAAGCAATTTAAACCTGATAGCTCATCATCGCCACTGAAAATATTTGCTGGACTATCAGAGACAGTCGCTCTTTACTTTTTTTTTTTTTTTTTTCCTCCTCCTCAGAAGCTCTTTGGCCACCGCGCACAACCCGAGCCGGTCATGGCTTTTACGCGCAAACCTCCGTCTCCGTCCTCCTCCGACTGTCCTGTGATGATATATTCTTTAATCCAAGCTTGATTTTTTTGGAGATTCAACAAGTTCTCTTAATAGTTTTTCTTTCACCCGTGGAAATGCTCCGTCCAGATCCATAAAGGACAGAAGTTTGGTTAATATGAACTTATTGCCAAGTGGAATATGTTTTTATTTATCTGTAGCAATCTGCTGGCTGACGGCCGAGGTCGATTCGTCCTGGTGGTAAGTACAGAGCATTGTGTTTTTACATCTTCATTTAAATGCAATTGCAAAAGCCAACTTGTTTTACTGTGCACGTTTTAACTAATGAATCTGTCTGCAGTAAATTTGTGATTTGTGTGAAATCATCTCCATAATTGTTTCACTTCTCTGTTTGATTATATATATTTTTTTTTAAATATGTAGTTCTAAATGTCTTAATTGAGTGAGAGATTGGGTGACTAAAATGGTTTTCATAACATTTTTTTTTTTTTTTAAATACTGAAGTTGAAGTCTGAATATTTTGACAGATAAGTTTACAGGATAAAGTGATTTGATATAATTTAATTTCTCTTTATTTGCTGTCTTTCGCTTTCTGGCAAAGGTTCTGTTTCCAAAAGTCCAAACTTGACACCGTCGGTGATACTGAGAGGCTGTTTTGACAGATAATTTTCCCTTAATTTCATTTTCCTCTTGCTGTTTATGGTCTTTTCTTTAATCGTTGAAGGGAGATCCCTGCATGCACCCTGCAAGTGTTCAAATACCCTGCCTGTATTTCATCACCTTGTTCTGCAGGTACATGGGAGTGTGGACTTGTTTGGGAGTGATTTCAACACAAGTTGCTCAAGAAGACACTTGCTTTATTTCATTATCTTGTTCTCCCCTTTTCTATTTGTGCAGAAGTTAACTGTCTGACTTTCCTACAAAGCTTTAATTAATGTCTCTTCTTTCCTGCAGCTATACCTGGATGTGCAGACATATAGAGTTATTTGCACTTGTGTTGATGGAATAGGTTCAACTGTCTTTTAGATAATTGAGAGAACTCAGTGACCACATTTTCTACTAGTCTTTCATCCGTCTGTCTGTCCAGATGTTTTTGCACACATTTTTTTTTTTTTCATTTTACACCTTTCCCTTCCACAATGTACTGTTCTGGCTCTCTCATCTGTCTGCTCCTCTGCTGTGCAGGTACATGGGCACCCTGGGCTCCCAGGTGATGTGCGACAACATCCCCGGTCTGGTGAACAAGCAGCGCCAGCTGTGCCGCCAGCACCCCAAAGTGATGCAGGCCATCGGGGCCGGGATGAAGGACTGGATCTCCGAGTGCCAGCACCAATTCCGCAACCACCGCTGGAACTGCAACACCACAGCCAGGGACCACAACCTGTTTGGACGCCTGCTGCTACGCAGTGAGTTGAGGACGACACTTAAATTACTTTGGCTTAAAAAAGTCACATTTTAAATAATAGTTATTCTGGATAATTTGGGGCTGCAGGGAGAGACTGTTCTGTTGTTAATCTAGAGGATCTGAAATCGAACCTTCATGTCCTGCCTGCTGAAGTGTCCTTGAGCAAATCACTGAGCCTCAGTGGGACAGGCAAGAGAGAAATAAACGTTCAAACGGGTTTGAGGGATTTAAATAGGGATTCACATCATCCAGGATTTATTTTTCCAGTAAGCTGTTAAAGTTTACTTCATGTCCATCTTAAATACCTGCCTCACTTTGTGTCCATGAATTACGTCTGAAGACATCAGATGAAAGTTACAGTAAATTAAGTCTATAAAATTATCCGTTCTTGTCTCTCTCTAGTCTTATTGTTGGAAAATTCATCTCTAAATGTACGATAAACTTTGATCAAAACTGAACCTTTATTTGAAGATTATAAGATGTTGTTGTAGGATAACACTAACAATCATTTGACTCAGTGTCATGAGCATAACTTCTTAACTAGGGCTGCCACTTCTTAGTCGATTAGTCGACTAATCGCCCGTTTTGGTCTTAGTCGACTAAGATTTCTTTAGTTGATTTGTAATTTTTTACGCTTTTTTCATGCTGAATGACTTATTTCCAAGAAACTTATGAGCACATCTCTGATAAACACAAGATTTAAAGTGCTGCTTTTGTGTGATTCTTCGTGGACAAACTCAGTTTTACAGATCTGTCGATTAAATCAACTAATCGATTAGTCAACAAATTCATAGTCGAGTGTTGGTCGACTAATGCTGGGTACACACTACACGAGAATCGCTCGGAAGTCCATCCTGGCCACACAGATTTCAAATCGTAAATATTAAACATGTTCAATATTTACGGTTGGATATCCTGTTGTGTGTGGTGAACCCCGAGGACAGCCGATGACGCCGTCATGTGGGAAAGAACGATAACCAACTGAGAACCAAGCTGACTGAAGAAGGAAGGACAACCACGCCGTCATGGCGGCCGCGGCTAATGCATGAGCTAATGCTAAACGTGAAGCATAAATTTGTAGTAAGATGGAGCTCTGAAATGGAGGAGCAACTTGTTGATTTGTGGCAACAACACAAATGTTTATTTACTGTGTCTCCATGACTTTATCCATCCATCCTTTGTGAATTTCAGTACAAAGTAAAGACTCTCATCGCTAATTCTTCCTGCCCGTCGTCCGCCATGTTTGTTTACTCTACAGTCACGTTCGATTGCGAGAGATTTTGCGAGATTTCCGTTTTTTCTGAGTCAGGACTCTTGTTGTTCATGAATGGAATCTGTTAATGTGTGTTGTGCTGTTTTGGCCAAATCGTTGCTCTCCACACACTATAGGAACAAAACTGTTAAATTTATCTTAACATGTCGTTATGTGTGGCGTCTCTCACATCTTCAACATCTGTTAAGATTTGAAAAATCTTTTAGTGTGGGCCAGCCTTAAGATTTTCCTTGGTTGAGGACAGCCCTATTCTTAACATATGATTATTGCATCAGTATATATCAGTATAATTTTAGCTATTTTATGCTCACCCCTGCACCCCTGCAGTGCGTACATAAAGCATCTTATTCCTGATCTGATGACTTCAGGGGCCGTCAGGTGCCTTAAACGCTGCACGACTAAGAGTAGAAAGTCAGTGACTGGATTTCCTGCAACAGTATCTGCTGGTTTGTGTTTCCAGGTCATTGTGTGCTGCTGGCACCTTTTTGGAATTGAATCCCTGCATAACCATGCGTGATACAGCACACCGATCTGTTTGCAGTAACAAACATGTTGCCTTTTAAACTTAACGCTGACAAATCTAAACAATCGGTTGGTTTTTCAAAGTATTGATTTACAGCAACACTGAGGCTTTCTGGGGAAACTGATAGTTCCCTTGCAGATATGTTCTTCTTTCTTTTTTTTTTCTCCACAGAGGTTGGATCGCATTCCACACCTCGTCTCACTTTACAATTGTACATTTATCACGTCGTCGGTGCAGCCGACTGGTTTCTCCGTCAGTCTGTTCTTGTGTTGGGGGCTAACATGCGACTCAGTACTTAGTGTTGTAGTAATATTATGACTTCTGGAATGCAGAAAAGATTTACCAATGGAAGAATCCTTTTTTATCTTTTGTTCTTCTTAGTTATGTTCCGCAATTGCGACCTATGTTACCACTTTTGAGCAGAATAGCCACCAAATGCAACACTTTTGAAGTATTAGTATCTCATAACACAGTACATCAAGCAAAACATACAGTATGTCTCCATTTGGTTAAACATCCAGTGAAATACTGGATTCATTTTTATTAAATGCGAAACTGACTTGTCAGATATTATAGATTATAGATATTACAGATATGATATTGTCAGATTTAATAGCAGCTGCAGTTGAAGAGCGCTGATCTGAAACAAAGGAAACAGATTTGCAGTTGCAGTTGAACTATCAAAGCTTGTACTATATATATTTTTACTATATAAAGTACTATATCATTTCTTTCTTTAATTTTTTTTAAATTATTATTTACCTGATTTATCAGAATCTGCAACAGTTTTGATAATTGATTTATTGTGCAAGCAAGACATTTATCAAGCAAAACTATAAATACTCATCATGATCTCTTGGAAGATGTTTAAATAGCACAACATTTTAAGGACATGATAACGCATTTTAGGCACTTTGCGTGTCATTTAATGCCAGGTCGTTACCGTGAGACAGTCGCAGTTAGGTTTAGGCAACAAAACCACTAAGTTAGGTTTAGTAAAAAACATGGTTGAGCTTAAAATAAGTACTTAAACTAAGTAAAATACATACGTAAAACAATGTAACATAAGTACGGAAAACACGTCACAGACATCACTAACGTAACATAACAACACATGGATCTCCTGGTTAAAAGTCCTGTGTTTGCTGGACCCATCCACCTCCCATCCCACCACGTTTTATTCTACATCACTAGCTCTGAGCGTAGCATATACACACGGATGCGTTTGCATTGCAGTCAGTACAGTCTACATGGTGTACACATGACACGCCGAAAGCAACAAAGGCGTTGTTATTGCACGCAAAATGACTTACAAATTACCGTGTCATTCATAAAGCGTCTCGAGATAACTTCTGTTATGATTTGACGCTATATAAAAATAAATTGAATTGAATTGAATATGCCATTCGGTGAGACTGGGCTGAAATACCATTAAAAACACTTGCTGATTCCAGCTCCTTGAATGTTTTTTTTTTTATTTTTGTTTACTGTCTTTAGGTTTTGGATTGTTGGTCGTACTTTGGGAAACTGTCATGGTCATTTTTCATTATTTTATAGATGAAAAAAAAATAATCCACATATTTTTTTCGATAATGACAATAATTAGTTGCAGGTTTACACACTTGATTATTTCAAGTCAGTGGCATCAATAACTAATTTTAAAAAAAGTTTATTTTTGTATCAGTCTGATTCAGATTCATCATCATGATGTTTACGTTAGATCCACTTCAGCTACCGTCTCAGTTAGCTGATCACTCTCCACTCAGCTCGTTCAGATGAGAAATGGTGGAAATATAGACTTTTTCCAAATAATAGTAATCCCACCACTTTCAAGATCCACGTCGGGTCATTAGCACTGTTTATCTTCTCTGATCACTTGCAGAAGAAGACACTTGATTTATTGAGTTTTTTTTCAAAGTCAGGAGAAGACACAGGGTGTAGTGGAAAATAAATGTTATGAAGAGTGTGACAAATGACTCCTCCCAGGCAGTAATGATTTAGTAGCGTCAAGGATTTAAAATGATTAACGAGTATTAAGCCTGTGACAGATCTGGATAGAAGCATCCTGTCAAATCAGACGTGTCACTGTGCGTCTCAGCAGCGAGAGAGTCGGTCTGTATCTCCTGTGAGGACGTGTTATAACAAGTCATAATCTTTTTTTTATTGCCGGTGGAGGATCATCAGGACCCGGCGTTCTGATGTTCCTCTCCCATGCCCTGAGATTTAACCCGCGAGGCGGATCCTTCGACTTAGTCCGTTTCATGTCGGGGGCCTCTAATCAGCCGTGTGGTATTCGGACCTCCCAGCCGGGCCCCGGCCGTGTCACACAGCATTATCACGGCACATCGAGGCCCCGTCAGAAGCTCCTTATTGTCAATGTCAGTGGGCTAATTTCAAACAATTACACAGGAGTTTTTTCCTCTGTGGTGTCGTGTTCTCTCAGCGTTCTCCTCATTAACCTCGTTAGACACGCTCAACTTAGCTGCTGGACTGGACACTGAGATCACTGTATATGTGTGTGTGTTGTGGTTTTTTTAATACTAGTGCTGATACGATACCTTGAGTTTCAACACCGATACCAAAATGTTATTTATTTGATACCTTACTTTGAGAAACATGTTTGTCTACAAATTAGAGCTGTCAATCGATTCAAATTTTTTATTGCAATTGATCTCATGATTGTTCATAATTTTTTATCTGTTCAAAATGTTCCGTAAAGGGAGATTTGTCAAGTATTAATAGTCTTATCAACATGGGAGTGGGCAAATATGCTGCTTTATGGAAATGTATGATTATATTTATTATTGGAAATCAATTAACAACACAAAACAATGACAGATATTGTCCAGAAACCCTCACAGGTACTGCATTTAGCATAAATATATGCTCAAATCATAACATGGCAAACTGCAGCCCAACAGGCAACAACAGCTGTCAGTGTGTCAGTGTACTGACTTGACTATGACTTGCCCCAAACTGCATGTGATTATCTTAAAGTGGGCATGTCTGTAAAGGGGAGACTCGTGGGTACCCATAGAACCCATTTTCATTCACATATCTTGAGGTCAGAGGTCAAGGGACCCCTTTGAAATGGCCATGACAGTTTTTCCTCGCCAAAATTTAGCGCAAGTTTGGAGCGTTATTTAGCCTCCTTTGCGACAAGCTAGTGTGACATGATTGGTACCAATGGATTTTATAGTTTCATATGATATGATGATGAATTTACGTTTGCGCGTTATTATTGAGTTAACTTTGACAGCCCTACTCCTTTTGCATCTTTTTTTTTTGTATAGCTAAAACAATTTGTGAATTAAAGAAAGATCCCTTTATTGCCAATGAAAATCAATAATCATTAGTTGCAGCTCTAAACATCATCATAAATCCACTTGCATGTCGTGATGTTGTAGCGAAGGTTAGACACACTTTCTCTGCCTCAGCCTTTGATCTCTCAGATCTCTCATCAGTTACATGTGGAGGGAGATAAGATTTCCCCGTCAGGGTATTGCTGGTAAACGTTCGCTGTTTATCTATCTTGGAGGTAGATGAAGCGTTTTTATGTCATGCCTCACAGGAAATAAAAGCTTCCAGCAGGCAACAACAAACACGGGTCATACAGGTAGCAGCGGCGGCGGTGGCCAAACATGTTGAAGGTTCTCTCTGTTTGCCATCACAGTTTAATGTTGCTGTCGTCAGCCAGCCTGTATTGGGAAACGCCAGTTCCATAACAGATAAAAAAAAGATCAAACTTTTGTGTTTGATTTGCATCAGAGGAGTTTAATGATGTAGAGAAGCGTATCTTTGATTTTATCCTGAACTTTCAGTATTTGTACAAAGAATATTGTGTGTAGCTAAGTATTTTTTAGCCACGCTAGCAGCATGGCTCTGGTGCCGATCTGTGTTTTTACACTTGAGACTTGGACTAGAGTTTGACTTCTGTCCAAAACTCAAGACTTGAGCTCTGACTTGGACTAGATTTAATTAGCTTGAAACGACACATGACATGAAAATCTAGAGCAGACTTGCCTTTTGCACCAGATGTGTGCTTCCTTCTTTACGACGTTTCATCCTCTCCCCCTCCAGGCAGCCGCGAGGTCGCCTTCATGTACGCCATCTCCTCGGCCGGCGTGGTCTACACTTTGGCGCGCGCCTGCAGCCAAGGCGAGCTGGACTCCTGCTCCTGCGATCCCACAAAGAAGGGCTCGTCGCAGGACGCCAAGGGCTCTTTTGACTGGGGCGGCTGCAGTGACCACGTGGAGCACGCCATGCGCTTCAGCCAGGGCTTTGTGGACGCCAAGGAGAGGAAGGAGAGGGACGCCCGGGCGCTCATGAACTTGCACAACAACCGAGCCGGCAGGAAGGTGAGGAGGCACTGATCATCTGTAGGAATTACTTAAAGGAACAGTGTGTAACGTTTAGGGGGATCTATTGGCAGAAAGGGAATATAATATGAATAAGTATGTTTGAAAATAAGAATTGTTGTGTTTTCGTTACCTTAGAATGAGCCGTTTATATCTGCATAGGGAGCGGGTCCTCTTCACGGAGCCGGCCGCCATGTTTCTACAGTAGCCCAGAACGGACAAACCAAACACCGGCTCTAGAGAGGGACATTCACGTTTTTGCGTCGGCCACCGTAGTTCTCCTACACGCTTGGCGCACGGGAGAAGTTTCACTTGGTTGCAATCTGCCTTTAAAGGATTCAATCGACCAAATTTGTTTTGGAGATTTTATTCTGAAAAAAAATAACAGTTAAAATCCTGAGTTGTACGAGAATGATAACAGTACAAATCTATACATGTTCACAGGGGAAAAAAAGGTTAAAAGTACGCGGTATACTTTCTAATAGTTTAACGACTGCAGGATTTTTGCTAGAACCTAAAACAGACACAAAAGTAGAAAACAAAAGTATGAAAACACTCGAAACAATCAGTTGCTTGTTCTGTATTCAAAATGTATTCTTACATGCAGGTGATGTTCAGATGTCATCGTCAAATGTATCTTTCAACCTGCATATTGGGAGGGAAAAAAAGAGAAATCTTATGTCTCTCTCATTTACATTAATATTTATTTAAAACTCTCTCCAATCCGTATACTGTATGTACGTGTGCAGTTCAAGAGCTGTTAGAACCCCAAATATTCACTCTTAAAAGCACAAATAAAAAATAAATCTGCAGTCTTTATTCCTAAACAACACATTCTTTACAGATGTGTTAAATGTTAAATATTACGTCTTCTCACCTATCATAATTCAACTCTTAACCAGGCTGGGAGATGACAGATTTAAAGATGTACATCCTGATTGGATTCTGGGAGAAACACTGGAAATTTGGTAATAAAAAGTTCAGATTTAAATATTAAGTATTGGTATCACCCTTAGAAAACAATCTTTATACAAAAAACTAAGCCACTATATTAAATTTTTAATTTTTCGTCAACGATTTTGTTAGTCGGTCAAAAGTCAGAATTCTCTGATTCCAGCTTCTTAAATGTGAATATTTTCTGGTTTCTTTACTCCTCTATGACAGTAAACTGAATATTTTTGAGTTGTGGACAAAACAAGACATTTGAGGACGTCGTCTTGGGCTTTGAGAAACACTGATCGACATTTTTTCACCATTTTTTGACATTTTATAGACCAAACAACTAATCAATTAATCCAGAAAATAATCAACAGATTTATCGACAATGAAAATAATCGTTAATAACGGCCCTAATTTTCATTATATAGTCAGCATGAGTGACTGCTGTTGTTCCTTTTGCTCTATTTTATGTTACAATTCATCACTACAGTATAATATATACTGTATAATGTATAATATAATAACAATCCACACACAATCTTATCTGAAACTTACCTCCTGTTCTCTCCTCGCCAGGCGGTGAGGCGCTTCATGACTCTGGAGTGTAAATGTCACGGCGTCAGCGGGTCATGCAGCGTCCGCACCTGCTGGCTCGCCATGGCCGACTTCAGACGCACCGGCGACCACCTTCGCAAGAGGTACAACGGCGCCGTTCAGGTGGCCGTCAACCAGTACGGCACTGGGTTCACCGCCGCGCACACACACTTCAAACGACCCAGCAAGAATGACCTGGTGTACTTCGAGGACTCGCCGGACTACTGCATACGGGACCACGAGTCAGGTAGACACCCCCCGACCTTCACAGAACAGACACAGTCGCTGATTACAGTTGTAACTTTAGATGCACTCAACTTTACAGTAAGCTAGTCAGGCAACATTTGGTTGAAAAGTTATTTTAAGTAGGTCCAAACTACATGTTGAAATATTTGTCATTTAAATGCTCTTTAAATGCTTTTACGTAACCAAGACGTATAAAAAAAAAAGTTCTATTTCCATCCAAATTTATCTCTGTTTTAACTTCTGACATCTTAAGTGGCTTTGGTTCTCTTTGTATGAGCTACTTATCCATAGTCAGTTTATTACCTACAGTAGACGGCGGTCGGCACGCTCTAGTTTGGAGAAACAGACAGGAGTACCAGCATGGGAGCAAAGCAATGTACTGCTGTGGACGGGGGGCAGCAGCAAAACATATTTTAGCAACCTGAAAAAATCTAAATCAGTTTAAGAATACGCTATATTTCGAATATTTTCACCGTTGCCGCTGACGGCGAGGTAAAGCGGTGAAAATATTCTAAATATAGCGTACACTTCAACTGAGATTGATTTTTTTAGGTGTCTAAAATACGTTTAGTTGCTGCCCCCCGTCCACAGCAGTACATTGCTTTGCTTCCGTGCTAGTAATCCTGACCGTCGTCTACTGTAGGTAATACACTGACTATGGATAAGTACCTCATACAACCCCACTTCAAAACACCCAAACTATCCCTTTAAAGGAGAGGAGGTGTGTGAGGGTTATGCTTGATCACTATTGTTTGGTTGAAATAGACAAACAAAATCTCCAGCATGTTAAATGTTGTCGACATCTCAAACCTGTCAAATGTCTACTCTTGCTTTCAGTAACAGAACTGGTTCCAATATGTTTTTTTAATCATCTTCCAGTGTTTGTCTTGTGCCATATCGGTTCAGTGGGAGCCTGAAGTTCGTAGTTTAGAGTGTAGCTGGTATTGTACATACTCAGCGCAGATTGGCCAGTTATTCATAATTCAAGGGGACTTTAAATAATTGGTTGTTACTCCTGTACGTCAGAGCATGTTTGCATAAAATTGAACATTTCTGGTTGGTGCCAGCATGTCTTTTTAGGCTCAGTTCACATTGAATGGCGTGCTGCCATGTTTCTAGTGCGTAAAAACAGGGATTCATATCAGCAGATTTCTCTAAATGATGCATATGTTTTACATAGTAATCATGGAGGCAGTGGGTTCAGCTTGTATTGACAGCATTCCTGCTACAGTCTGGGCTTTCTGTGTTCTGCAGAGTTTAGGAGGCTACTGTGAAAATATTATCCTTTTTTTGTTGAGCTGTGTTTGTGTCAATCAAAATTCCAGCAGCTGTTCAACAACTGGATTGTAATCGTCTGGTTCTTTCTGATGTTTTTGATAGCTTCCTGTATTTGAAAGTGATTAAACTCCTGAGTAGAGAAAGTAGATCTTGACGTGACTCTGCAGCTCCAGTGTCAGCCTGCCCTTCACGCTGTCTTACAGTCTCTCATCAGGAGTGACAGAATCGTTACAGCTTGAGGGCTGCACGTTCTTGCTAAGAATTAAACATCAGATTGTGATCTCTCTGAGGATAATTCTGTTGTTGTTGTTTTTTCTGTTGACTGATTAAATGAAACAGGAAACTCAACCTGAGGTTTCATTTGTAAGGCCAGAAGAAAGTCAGATATCGGAGCCCAGACGCTGCCGTGTCAAGACAGATAAGCAGTTAAATATATCTGACTGAGTGTGTTTGAGTGTGAACAGGACGGTGAGTGTGAGAAGGAAAATGTTTGTGTTTGAAAACTGTGTGAGAGGAAGAGAAGTGTGTGTGTGTGTTTCAGACGAGGTGGATGCCTGTCAGGCAGCAGATGATCCGTGGCGATCGGGTGTCGGCCAGTTTAAGACCCATTACACACTTCTGTGGGCTGAAACCTTAGAGCGCCACAGATCACTATAAATCACCTCCACTGGAAACACACACACACACACACACGCCTGAGGGCACGATTGGACAGCAAAGAGAGGCATATTTCAGGGGCAGGTTGGATCACACAACACAATACAATAGTTTACAGTAGCACTGTCCTCGACCAAAGATATTCTTAGTCGTCTAGCCCTCATACGATTAATATATGACTAATCGATTAGTTGATTTAATCGACAGATCTGTAAAACTGAGTTTCTCCAGAAAATAATCACACAAAAGCACCGCTTTAAATCTTGTGTTCACCAGAGATATGCTCAGAAGTTTCTTCGAAATAAGTCATCCAGCAAGAAAAAAGCATAAAAAACTACTAAAGCGACTAAAGAAATCTTAGTCGATTAGTCAACTAAGAGGGGGCAGCCCTAGTTTACAGTGTGTTTTGTGTCGAAGTCTTCTCCTTCCCAGGGTTATTATTGTAAACTAAAACAAAAATAAGCAGTGAAAAATATTGTTAGTGAAACTGAAACTAAGTAAAAATTATATCCTTTAAAGGGGCTATATGTAGGAATCAGAAATTGCTTGTTAACAGCGACACCTGTGGCCGTTAAGTCAACGACAGTCAGCGTCCTGTTGCTCGTGCTTATGCTTGTACTAAAAAGATGCGAGCGAGCATCGGTCAAAACAGTGAGGCGACACACATGAGACTGAACGTGATTGACAGCTAAAACCACAATATCACTACAGTGATATTGTGGTTTTAGCAAACTAACAAACTAAAACCTTCTGAAAAACTGAAATAAACTAGTAGAAAACTAATTGAAAATTCAAAACTATTATAACCTTCCTTCATTCTTGACTGGACAAAAATATTTATGCTTTTATTTTTTTATGTTTTCTTTTCAAAGTCTGCTTGGAAATGCAGTTGAAAGTGCAGGTTGATGAGAGAAAGTCTGCATTAATGTGCAAAAAATGTCCTATTTTCTTTGTTTTCATGGTGCAACCTGAAACAAAACAGGGTGTTTTTGAAGTTGAAGTGATGGTTAAACACTTTTTCTTGCCCTTTGCTGGACGTAGCGTTATTTTTCTTGCTCAAGGACACTCAGGAGTCAAAGGAAATGTTGGATGTTGCAGCGAATCAAACCTGGGATTTGTCTGTCATGGGACGGTGTCATGTACTCCGTGTGTGCAGTATAAGTTATCAGGCACCGTCATGGTTTTTTTAGGTGCTGAGAGAGTTTTATGACCTTAAAAGAGTCTTAACTTTAACCTGCTGTTTAACCTGACGCATGGTTTTAATTTAGAGCGCAGAACTGTTTCATGTTTCATGTCTGGAGATAAAAGCTACGAGAGCGTTTTCTAGTCTTTGAGTCTGGAAGTTAATTCTTGATCTTTGGGAGCTTTCGGCTGCTGCTCAGGTGTTTTATTTCTATATATTTTAGTTATGTGTATCTTTTGGGTTGTGACAGTTTAGGTACAGACAGGAAATATGGAGAGAGGGAGAGGGTTACAACATGCAGCAAAGATCCCTAGCTGGATAGATATCTAACCATTAGACCACCAGGACGCCCGCTGAAGTTCCACACTGTGATGACACCTACGCCGGGTCTATTAGCTGAAGAAAAATTCAATTTGTGGAATGTTTTACTTTAACGTAAGACATTGATAAACTCGTGAGTTGAAACAGTCGATTAGTAGATAGACAGAAAATGAATCTGTAACTATTTTGATGATTTATTTTCGCTAAAGTCCTACTTTACTTCACATAAGAGAATAGTAGCGGATGCAACAGCGACACATAGCGGCGGAAGATCAACACACTTTACACCCGCTGATACAACCTGTCTGCTGGAGGAATACAATGCAGAGAAAAAGTGCGTTATTTAGTAGTTTCAATCAACTTAAATCTGAAGCGACACCAAGTATGGGAGAAAACAGAAAAGGTAAACAGCATAAATCCAACAGCCATAAGAACTGTTGAAGACGTTCAGAAACGATTCAAGAATATGGTACAAGAATCCCAAAAAGTTATGGATAAACAGTTGAAATAGTTAGCTAAAGCTGGACATACACTGTACCATTTTAGAAATGTTGTTGCGTAACTCCTACTCCTACTGTACGAGTAGATCTTTTGCGATGTAAAGCCAAAGCTCACGATTTATGTGCTCACACTGTACGGTCCGATCGTCAGCCACGACCTGAGTGATCACACTGTACGTGTTAAATATAGGAAAAAAACACAGCCCATGGGCCCCTGCGGACCGTTCTGGCTGTTGACAGTTCTCAATAAAGATTTGTTTGAAAGCTCCGAGGCAGGTAAAGTTTGTTTGCTAGCAGAGGTCTGTACGGGTCACAATGCTAACAAGGCAGAAACGTGCTGCCTTGATCATCTATGCCATCCTGTCTGCTGATACGTCTTAAAAAACAAAGAGGCGCTAGTGTATATGGACTGGCAGGTGGCTAGGAAGACGTGGACAGTATGTCTTGTCCGTTTTTTAGAGAGAATTGGAGATAAGCTAGACACGTTTTACTATATCAATTGTACTTTGTTATCTTGATAGCTACGCTCTGATTGACTGACGTTGGGGAATCGGCTCGTGGCTCTGCTTCAACTGTGCGAGAGCCTCGTGGACGGCCGGCCAAAATTTCTGACAGTTGGTTGGGAGGAGTCCTCGTCCCCCCCCCGGTAAACTGCACGGCAAACAACACCCGACAAAGCTGAAATTCGGTCCGACTCTAAAATAAGTCGTTCGGCTCAAAATTTGGGCCAGAAATGAGCTAAAATCGTACAGTGTATGCCGAGTTTTAAAGTTAGCTAAACGTAATGGATAAACAGTTGAAATAGTTAGCTAGCTTTCATATCTCAAATTAAGTCAGTCTTAATATTTATGCAACAGCTCAGGCTTCATTAGACTAGTCCAACCTGACAATCTAAGACAAGTCAATACTAAGTTTATGCAACATTAAGCAAAATTGTCCCTAACCCAAAGTAATTGACGTCATTTTTTTCTTCAGTTTTGGTTATTGTAAAGTTGGTCTTTAGTGGCATTAAAAAAGTCTTAAGTCTAACTTGCCTTAAGCTGTTTAAGATGGGCATTCGTCTCTATTTCCGGGAATTTTATAGACCAAGCAATTAATCATTTAACTGACAAAATAATTTGCGATCATTAGCTTCATCCTCTCTACTGACAGTCTGAAATCTCTAAATCCTACTGAAATCGTGTTAACCTCCTGATGGACCCCTGGAGGTCTCAGGGCCCCCTTTAAAGGACGAGTAGAGGCTTCACAGCAGACATGAAGGCTTTCTGTGGTGTGTACATGTAAGCAGGGTGAGGTAACACCCACACACACACACAGTGTTCGCCATGGGCCTCTCATGAGAACTTAACTCGCTGCCTCTCTTAAGACCGACTGTCCTCTGGGACACACAGAGAGAGAGAGAGACAGGCATGTAAACTCACTGTACTGTACACTGAATCAGCCTCTCTCTCTCTTTTAGACACCCAAACATGAAGCGCAATCGTTTTTTGAAACACACACTTTGAGTTATTCACGTCTTTCTCCCATCACACACACTGAAAACCTCTCAAAGACATGCAAACTCACCCTCAATCATTCTGAATAACACACACACACACACACACACACACACACACAGAGATAGCGAGACGGCCCCTCTGTGCCTCCTTAAAGTGTGAAATCAATTTCCCTCGGCCCCGGCGAGGCTCAGGTGCTAAACTCATCTCTCGGCGCCCCCTCATCTTAATTCAATAAGCAGACGCAGGGAGAGCGAGCGAAGGCTGTGAGGAAGACTACGGCCATGATGTCATCCCTCGCAGGGCGGCATACCGGCGGATGACGGGCGGGGGTGGGGGGGGCGGGGCTTCGAGTCATGCCCAGACATATTACCTGGCGAGGGAATGGTGCAGAGACACACACAGAGAGAGAGCGCAGCAGAATGTAAACACCAGCAAATTCCAGAACAATGTTCGAGATGGTACTTGAAGCCAGCGCATCATTTTTTCTAAACCTTTATTTATACAGGAGGAGTCAGCTGAACACACACATGTTCTTCTTCAGTCACACTTCTGCTGCTGCTGCTTCACAGTCAGACAGTAACAGACAGTAACAGTCCTCCGCTGGCTCAACGGCTCAGACGTTTAATCACGTTTTTAGAACATACTTTTGTGTGAGTAAACAGCAGTATGTATCTTTTTGTGATGCACTGAACTGTAATTACCACGTCACTTCCTGAGAGCCTCCTTGCCGGTTGCAGAGGCGTAACCACGGTGACCCGTACCATCCTCATGTGACCAAACAAATGATTTGTGAGAATCATGAAGTCTGAACTAATTTTAAAAATATATTACGCCTATGAAAAAGTTAAATCTTACACTTAAATTGAAGCGTTATCCACGTTACAGAGCGGTACACCTTTGTGTCGATGCCGGCGTCCAGTGTTTCCATAATGTAATATTTCACCTGAAATAGTATGCAATTCGCGTACTATTGGTTCCATACTAAGGTTTCGGACATATTAAAAAATCTTTACCAGAAAAAAAGTTGTAATATTATGAGAATAAAGTCATAACTTTACGAGAAAAAAAAGTAATTTCCTCCTCCACAAAAGAGGCAATTTCCCCATCAGGTCCGTGTGGTTCTTTCTTCGTGAATAAACGCAGTTTCTTGCACAATCATTTCATGGTCCTGATACTTATGATAATGCGGTGCTGATGTGCCAAAAGATGAAGTATTTTGTTATTTGTGAAACTTATACTAAAGTATAACTTCACAAGATGCTCCACGTTCCTCATTTTCACACACGCTGCTCTATTTCCCCTCTAAAATAACACGTAAACATTATAATATTATGACTTTATTCACATAATATTACGACTTTTTTTCTCGTAAACCTATGACTTTAATCTCATAATGTTATGACTTTATTCTCAAAATCTCAGATTTATTTATTTTTCCTCAATGTGGCCCTTATACTCCGTCGTACCTAACAGCTGTCATCTAAAACACTACAGAAATCTGCAATCAATGCATCTGAATCAATGCAATGGAAATCGATACGTTCACTGTTGATTAATAATTGAATCCTACAGTAAAAGCAGTAAAAAAAAAAACAGCATTAGTGTGCACAGTTGAATAACTAATGTTCTCAAATAACTAAACAATATGAACACATGTTTACGGGCGTCAAATAATCATCTTAACGATCACATTTTGCCTGTTGAAAAATGTTGTTATCCTCGACGCCCCCTAAACAAATGGTATTGTTTAATGTTGCGTTCTGATAATTTGTGCCCATGAATTATTAATGTGACAACACAGTTTAATAATTCAACAGCTGTAATGAGTTTTTCTTCTCCGCAGCACACGCCGGGCTCTGTACAATCCAAACTATTTATCTCATTTACTTTTTTCTCGGCTTTTAATAAATTGGCGTTTGCCAGCCCGGGGGTCACTCATCAAAACAATGACACGTCATAATTATAATCACACAGATATAAGGGCAGCCTCTGGCCTCCAGGATCATGTCAGTGTTGTTTATGATATAATATAAAGAGTCACTTTTTTTCCTGAAAGGTGTTTTATTGTAGTTGTGAGTCCATCTTTAACTCGACATAACAAGCTTTGATTTCTTGTGATAAAAGAATAATTATCTGGACATGATAACCAAAACTGTCTCGTCATGATCTTTAGATAAAAACATGAGATTCTGATGTGGTTATGATCTAAAGATTATCAGCAGATGTTCTCAGCTGGCCGCGATGTTGCTCGTATTTAATATCTTGAAACGTCATAAACAGAACTAAACTTTTAGCTAATTCGAGTTGGTCAGGTGTGCGTCCTCATTAAGAGATTCATTGATTATTTCAGAAGCTATAAGTTTAGTTCTGTTTACAACTCCAGTTTTCAGTAGACCTGCAACGACTAATCAATTAGTTGATCGATTGAAAAATAATCGCCAACTATTTTGAGAATTGTTTAATCGTTAAAGTAATTTTACATGCAAAAATGGCTTTTCTGTTTTTATATAACATTAAACTGAATATCTTTGGCATTTAAAGACATCACCTTGGACTTTGAGAAACTGGGATGGACATCTTTCACTATTTCCCTGATATTTTATAGACAAAACGATTAATCCATTAATCTAGAAAACAGTCGGCAGATTAATTGTTATTAATAGTTGAGGCCTTAGTTTTTAGTTTTGCTGCTTAAATGTCCCACGATATTTCCTACAGTGACATTACTGCGCATTTACTGTTACTGAAAGCAGCCTCTATAATCATTAAAGAAAACACTCATACATCAATACTGTACATCATTTAAAAAGCCTACAGGGACTGGGAGAGGGGGAGTGAAATGTCGGGGTGCGGGTCTGGAGTAAATAACTCATTCTTGCGGAGGATTTATGCGTTCACGCAGATTCGGATAACGTCGGAGCCGATCCACACATCACTACTCTGCAGTATTAAAGGATAACTGCCGCATTTTTCAACCTGGATCCTATTTTCAGCCCGTTAAGCGGCTGGCGTCTGCAGCGTTCTCCTTCAATACTGGACCGATTTCAAAAAGTGCTGTCCCCATTAGTCACAAAAAATCAGGTCCAGATTGAAAAATACCAAAGTTGCCCTATAAGATCTCGCTTCCACAATAGCACTTGTTATGCTGAAGTAATCTATATCCTAAATGCTTCACTGGTTGCATCAACAAGCACTTTAACTTGTCACTATAAGGACATGAGACATCTGGGTGCACTTCTGTATTTATTGTATTGTTGCTGTATTGAGGCGGTTTGATGTGGTAATAATTATTGACTCTTGAAGGTGTAGCTCAGCGCAGATACACACCTGAAAACATACTGTAGATACAGTGAGTGGAAGTGTGTGTGTGTGGGCGGCTGGAGATTTAGCAGACAGTGAACACTATCAGTGTGTGTGTGTGTGTGTGTGTGTCAGCGCTGGATGTCTCCTGTAAAATGAACAGCTGATGAAGAGTGGGAGTGCAGGCTGACGGCTCCTATCATCAATCTCTCATCTCTCCTTCATCTTCCTCTCCCCCTCCTCTGTCTCATCTCTACTGCACCGCCAGCATTATGCTGCGCTCCCATTGGCTCCTGATAACCAATAGAACTAACCTGATTGGCCACGTTGTGGTTTACGTACCGCCCAAGTCACATCCTCATTCCACGTTGGAGCGAACTTATGTCTTAAATCCTGAGTAAATTTCCCAGGATGCTTCTCACCTTTTGCAGCCTGGAGTAATTGTCCGTGTGGGTGTCGGAACGGCTCCACCAGTAAATCTCATTTTGGAAGGAAACTACTGAAATGTGTTTTTTGCATTTAGTGAATAATCTGATGTTCATTCAGTGGGAAGTTAAATATCCTGCTGCTGCTGCAGGAAATGATTCAAGAAGCATTCAAGTTCCTCTGATCTCAAACTTTATTGGGGGCACTATGTTTAGGAAGAAAAGGTTTAATGGTTCTCTATACGATCTTCAGAGCATTCATATTTTTTTTTTTACCATTGATTTGTGCGTGACCGTTTAAGGACTTTTTCTTTTGGATAAATAAGGACTTTTATTTGACTTCTGGAATGAAATGAGTTGTTTTTAAAAAAAAAAAAAAAAATGCAGAATAAAAGCAGTACAGCAAAGTTTGAATTTATTAACTAGCATTTATTTATAATAATTTGCCAAATTTTGGGGGCAGTGCCTAAATTATATCCACTTTAGCAGCTGCTGCGGCACCTGTAAGATCTACATTAGCTGCCTCATCGTTAAACACCTCAAACTGGAAATCAACTCAACAGTATTAGATAAAAAGAAAATAACGTTGGGTTTGAGTTTTTGAGATGCCCTACACATTTGATTTTGAGGTTTTTAGCGGGTCATAAGTGTTAAATAGAAGATAATGGAGAACTTTTGATGGTGCTGCTGTGTTTATTCATGTATATGTGCAGGCTGCAAATATGGGTACTCATTGTGACTTATTTTTATCTTGTTTTATCAAGTTTTCCCTGTTTTTGTGTCCATTCTATTTATTTGTATTGTAAAATGAAAGGTGCAAATAGAGTTTATTATTATTATTATTATTATTATTATTAATAATAAGAGGTCCAAACCCCTCTTAGATCTTTTGTATTTTGCATGCTGCCCCCCACGCACCCAAAATATATATTTTGTGCTGCAAGAAGTTGCTGAAGATGAACAGATCAGAACATTTTCCAGTAATAGAAAGTCACGCAAATGTGCAGCTGATTATTATGATGATGTAACTTGATTTTTTTTAAGAAGAGCTAGAAAAAATAAAATGGTGTTACAGTTTATAAAGTGAATGATTATAGATAAATTATTATAAATACAAAACAGATAAAACCCTTAAATCCTCACTGACCTTGTCTCTCTCTGTCTCTCTCTGCAGGGTCGACGGGGACGGGAGGGCGCGTCTGTAACCGGACGTCTCGCGGCGTGGACGGCTGCGAGGTGATGTGCTGCGGTCGAGGCTACGACACGTCGCGGGTCAGCCGGACCACCAAGTGCGAGTGCAAGTTCCACTGGTGCTGCGCCGTGCACTGCCGCGACTGCCACCAGCAGGTCGACGTGCACACCTGTAAGGGCCAGACGTGACCGAACACTACTGACCGCGCCGTGTTAAACCAGCAGTCCTACTAGTGGTACAAAACACTGCTTCTGTTACTGGGCTGCTGTCATCAAACTGTAAGTGACAATCAAAAAGGATATTCTGACTCCATGAATGCCACTCAGCCTTCATCCCCCCCCCCCCGAGATCACCCGTCAATCAAACCGTAGGTAGTTGGGTTTGAGTATATGTAGGTGGCGCTCTTCCATGATGTCTTTTTGCTGCTCATGCTGTTTATTCCAAACATAACAAGGGTCCATCCACATTCTGTTCAGTTTTATTCAAATGGAAACGCCCCCTCAGCCGTTAGCAAAAAGCAGTGACGTAGGTTAAGCTGATCAATGTGAACGCTAGCGCTAGCTGAGGCAACGTTAGCTGTGCTAAGTTTGAAACAACTGAAAGGGTTAGTTTGGATTTTTTTGAAGTAGGGTTGAATGTATACTCCTGTGTTCTGCGAGTTAAAATTAATGTTTTTGTGAGTCTGGTGGCTTTGAAGAGAGCAATATAACGGCTTCAGTTCCCCGTCGGAAAGGGCTGTCTGACAGCGAGGTAAAGCGGCTGTCGTATTATATCGCCCTCTTCAAAGCCACCAGACTACATTCACAAAAACAGTAATTTTACCTCTCAGAACACAGGAGTTGCTGGTCTACCGCTGCATCGATCGGTTAGTTCGCTCGTGTTATTGTGTGACTTTCGGAGCTGAACTAACGTGGCGTCCACAGCAGTACGTTGCTTTGCTTCCTGCCGGTACTCTCCTGTCTGCTTCTCCAAACTGGGAGCACGCCGACCGCCATCTTAGTTACTGTATGTAACGTTAATACTATGAGGATGTATATATACTGTATATGTAGCAGCGTCATCATGCAGAAACCTACGTCAGGTCACGTGGGAAAAAGTTTGTAGAGGGACTTGGGAAAATAGAATTTTGACTCTAAAACATATGTACTTTGGCCAAAATGTTAATGTTTGAATACATGAGGAACAGCACTGGGGAGATACAGAATGATATAAAAACTTCCAAAAACTCCAAAATAATGGCCCTTTAAATGGTTTGGAGGTAAACTACCGCCCCGAGGACTGAGAAAAAATACACTGAAAATATATATCTTAAGTTATATAATCTATTGTAGAGAGAGTTACGTTGTTCCCTGTACAGTCGGAGAGTTTCAAGCTTTTTTGATAAAGCGTCGGTATTTTACGCCCTGGGAATGACAACGGGCTGCTCTTTCATACCTGCGGGTGAAATCATGGCTCTGCAGTCTGGATGACATCGTCTCGACACCGGCGTTAATCCACTCGTCTTCTTCGTTGTTGCCGTTAAAAGCCTCTAAATTAATGAACACAGTTAAGGATGCATTTCAAGTCGTACTTACATTTCAAGTGTCAAGTCTGATAAAAAAAAAAAAAGCTGCAAGATAATATTCTGTGCATGTAAAAACACACTCACTGTTAATTGTAGCTTCCCAAATCCAGCACACAATCACTAGTTAATCCTGAGATAGATAAGAAGACCGCGGCCTGAAAACACATTCAGTAAAACACCAGCTTGTCACAATCACAACCTGCAAATCATCCCTCGTTTCTTCTATCTGTCAAGTCCTGAAAAGATTAGTGACACAAGAGTCAGTAACTAACTGGTTAGCTGCACAGCTGCACTCCCCATTTAAACACAAAAGCTCTACATTTGTTTTGCTTAACAGACTTCCTGCTTGTTCCAACGCTCTCTTTTAGTGTCTAAAAATGTGCGTCACACACAGTAAAACCGGTCCGGCCTTTGTTTGTTTGTTTATGTAAATATGTGGTTGTGTAAATTAAAATCAGATGTATAGTGTATGAAACATTATCTGTAACCAATAAGCACATTTAACTAGATAACACACTTCACTCCCTCTGGCCGTGCGAGCCAATCCCAGGACTACAGGAAACGTGGCCACATTGCAAAATCTGACTTTTTTTGTGTTGATGCCGTGTTCCCAGATCTCAGCAAATAAATTGGGGAAATATTGTTATTACTGTAAAAAGCGTAAGTTTTAGCTCTTTACTTACAAATCATGTATACTTGCTGTAACGTGTTTGCCGATCGTTTTTTAAAAGCTGCAAAGGAACATTTAGGGGGATTTATTGGCAGAAATGGAATATAATATTAATAAGTATGTTTTCATTAGTTTATAATCAACTGAAAATAAGAATCGTTGTTTTTTCATTACCTGAGAATGAGCCATTTATATCTACATAGGGAGCAGGCTCACGGAGTCCGCCATGTTGCACCTCCATGTTTCTACAGTAGCCCAGAATGGACAAACCAAACACTGGCTCTAGAGAGAGACACGCGACATGTCCCCTTTCCACCCTCCTTGATTAGGGATGGAAACAGTCATGGCTGACGTTAACTTCACTGACTAGCGACTCACAGGACTGATACCAACGAGTCACGTGACAAAATAAGTCAACGTTACTTTTAGTTTCACACGGGACATGAACTACTTTAGGAGCAACAGAAGTCAGACGGCGGCTGGCGGTACCACCGTTTAGCACTCTGCGGCTCACGTTAACGCAGTTTCACAAGCGTGTCAGAGAACTACAGTGGCCTTCAGGCAACATGAAAGTCTCTCTAGAGTCAGTGAGCCTGTAGAAACATGGCAGTGCAACATGGTGGACTACATGAAGAAGACCCACTCCCTATGTAGATATAAATGGCTCATTCTAAGCTAACGAAAACACAATTCTTGATTTCAGGTGATTATACACTAAAGAAAACATCATTCTGAATATTATATTCCATTTCTGATCATAGATCACTGAAATGTTCCACACTGTTTTCTATTAGTTTCAGTGTGTCATGAAAATCACTTAGCAAGTTGTTGAAACATGTTTGAGTTGCGTAATCGTATTTAGTGGACATCTAGTCTGCATTAATTTGTCAAAATGACATTATCATTCCCTGGTAATGCAGTTAAAGATCAGATTGATTGAATACCTTTGACACAAATGAACGCAGACTGTATGTTCTCTGTGATGGATTACACATTTCAAGAAAGTTTCAAGGGGTTTTCATGTCTTAAAGAAATGTAACCGTAGAAAAACTATGTTCATGTTTCTAAAACAAAGCTTGTTTTCCAAAAATTGTCATCTACTATGAAAAGTATACATGTATTGTAGTAAATGGGGATAAAAATCTAAAACCACTGGTCCTTTAAGGGATAGTTTTGGTGTTTTGAAGTGGGTTTTATGAGGTCCATAATCAGTGTATTACCTACAGTAGATGACGGTCCCCGGTTTGGAGAAACAGACAGGAGTACGAGGCACGGGATGCTGTGGACGGAGGCAGCAGCAAAACAGTTTTCAGGGCACTTTCACAAGCCAACATTTAGTCCGTTTAAATCAAACTCTGGTGCGGTCAGTTTGGGCGGTTATGAACGCAGTAATCGTACTCTGGTGCGAACCGAAACAACCGGTCCAAGACCACATGCGAGAGGAGGTCTTGTGCTATTTCCATGCAAACCAAATCACAGGCTGCCTGTGCGGCATTTGTTGAGATGAACACATGTAAATGACCTTCTGCAGAAGTTTGATGTTTGCTTGACATCGCAAAATGAAGTCAACAAAAATAGTGACTTTAATAAAGTCATTCCAGATAAACTGAAGAAGGGATTCGTGAGCACAGTAGATCAGTGCCGAGTCAAGGTGGGAAAACTTCGACAGCAGTATATCAAAGTCTGTGATTCCCTGAATAGAAGTGGCAGCTGTTGAGATGGAAAAGATGAATTTGCTCCTTCGTACACACCGCTCAGCAGATCATTTTTCTGTCCACTTTAATTTGTGCACTTCGAAACCCAAACAGACTAAATAGAAAACAAACCAAAAGTATCAATTTCTCTCTGTTTCGTACTAACCAAACGGACTATGGCTTTAAAATCGCCCTTAGACACCTAAAACATCTTTATAAGTGTACGCTATATTTAGAATATTTTCGCCGGTTTGCCTTGCCGTCAGACAGCTATGCAATCTAGGTTTCCGACGGGGGATCTGAAGCCGTCGTACCCAGCTACAGGTATGCTCTTACCAAAGCCACCAGACTCCATTGGTAAAAACAGTAATTTTACCTCACAGAACACAGGAGTTGTTGGTCCATTCCTGCTTTGATTAGTCCGAACTAACCAAAGTCACACAATAACACAAACTAACCAATCAGACCAGCAACCTCCGTGTTCTGCGAGGTAAAATTATCAATTTTTTTCTCAATGGAGTCTTGTGGTTTTAGCGAGAACATAGATTGATCCAACGGCTTCAGTTCCCCATCGGAAAGGGCCGTCTGACAGCGAGGTAAAGCTGCGAAAATATTCTAAATATAGCGTACACTTATTGATTGATTTTTTTGAGGTGTCTAAAATCTGTTTAGCTGCTTCCCCCCGTCAACAGCAGTACATTGCTTTTCTCCCGTGCTGTAACTCCTGTCTGCTTCTCCAGGGTAGGTAATACAATGACTACGGATAAATACCTCATAAAACCCCACTTCGAAACACCAAACTATCCCTTTAAGAATATATCATGATTGTGTCTCAAATACAGACAGAACGTTTTAAATCAAAGTTAAGATCACTGCTTCTCTCAGCATCACTTTAAACAGAAGCACCTGGTGGACGCAGGTAAAACTAGTCTTGTGCCTGTGGAGGTGAGATGTTAGTTTTGTGGATGAAAACATTAAGAGATGACAGAAATGTGCAAAAGATTCCACAGATAAACATTAAATATCCACCAGGTTGTTTAAACGATGATGTCGGCTGTATTCAGACCGGTCGAGGCGGTTAAACACAGGGGTGAATCAAAACGGCGGGAAGAAGCCGGCTTGCAGCAATACACAAAAAGTCCTTTATTGTATTTTTTTGTCTTTTCACTTTTTTTTTTAATGATGGCAATTGATCACCTCTTTTTTTGTACAACAAAAGAACAGCTTTAAATGATTGAAAACCCAAAAAATGCAAACATATCAAATAAAGTCAAAACCAATTCTGGATTCCATTGTTTTGCCTTTTTGTTTCATGCCTCCTCCCCGTCGTCCTCAGTTTGGTTTGAACTCGCTATAATCTTGGCACAAAGGTGCGTCAGTCCGGTCCAACGCAGCGTTCTGGGTTTCAGTTCAGCTGTTTCTGTCTGGATGGAGGTCGGCTCCTGGTCCTGGTCCTGGGGGTCTGATTCTGGTCCGGTCCGGTGGGTCGGGGTCAGATGCGGGTGAGTTGGTGCCAGAGGCTGGACGGCAGGATGCTCTCCACCTTCTCCATGATGAAGTTCAGAGGAGCGAAAAGCGTGCTGAGGAACTACAGCAAGACAAAGAACAGTCACACAAAACTTTAAAGTCCAGGTAAAGTCAAATCAGAGGTTTGTTTCTAAGCACATTATACATGTTAGAAAATGAGCGCTGGAAACGTGAAAAGACTAAACTATGTAGTACTGAACTGTAGAGTTAGACTGTTAAACTGGTTTTCTCCATTTTGCCTGAAATCATGGCTCGATGACCCGAAGCAACAATCCTATAACTGATTAATCAACTAATCGTTTCAGCGTTAAACATCAGCGTTTTAAATCTACATTTCCACTCTGTGAGTTCAGAGCAGCTGGCTGTCAGCTCGTCCTCAGGTTGGTGTTTTGGCAACAACCAGTGAAGAGGAGGTGAAGGTGGGGGGGTGATAGGGGCTCCACCAGAGCAACGGCAGGTCATAGAGGTTCCCACTTTGTCAGATGGCAGATAAAAGCCCCGACAGGGTTTTTGTGAAGAAGAGTCTCTTCTCCACCTGCATGTATCTGCCTGGTTAGTCGGCGGTTTGCGTGTTTTGAAAAGCTGCGACGGCGCTGACGTCGGCCTCACACAACGCTGTATCGCACATCTCTGTTCCAGCTTCAAAGAGCACTTCAGAGTAAAGCTTGTGTGTCCCGTGTGTTTGAACTGGGTGGGCGGCGGAGGAGAGGTCGGTGTCCTGTAATCCAAAAAGTAGAGACGCAGCCCTCCGATACACCAGATGAAGTGGATCAGGGTGTCAGCCATTAGGGATGTGACGGTGAGGACATTTTCCCACCGGTTGATAAACTTGTGACAACACCGGTGTTACCAATTACACCGGACATCTTTACAAGAAAAGATGAAGCTCAATATATGTGTAGAGCGCTTCATTTGATCTTTACCGTTGGATGACTGTGTGTCAGTCCTCTCTGGTCCAGCTTTCGCTGCAGGGCCGCAGGGGGGTCTAACGTTACCTGGCACCGCTGCGCCGCGCACACCGGCTGTGACCGCTCCGTCCTCTTCACGCCGATCACCTCATACATGACATTAGGTCACCTAGCTCTATGTGTCCATAATAACAATATGTGCAGAGGATGTGTGGGGCCTTTTTCAAACCTGAGTCTGTCTTGTGATCAAGTTAGTTAGTTTAGATGACGACCTAAACAACAGCTAGGTATTAAATATAATATGGTGTTTGCTACGTGAACTGGCAACTCTTTCTTTGCTTTTAATGCATTTAAATAAATATTAAAGTTGCATATTGTAGTTAACACCTCCAGTATGAATGTAGTTAGAGAGCAGCAGGCCTGTGTGTGTGTAGCACTTCAGCTCTCAGCAGGTAGTGTAGATGGCATCTGCTGATAGTGTCACATCTGGGGGGAGAGATGAGCTCACCTGCATTCCAGGTGAGCAGCACGGCGCTGCAGGCTGCAGGCTGCAGGCTGCAGGGAGGGGAGAGGGGGGAGGCAGCGCCCTCCACTGGCTGCTATGATACAGGAGGGAAGGCTGAAGGTGGCTCTGTGTTTAGTACCAAGAGCTGGAAGAGGACTTTTAACCTCTGCAGGTGCTGTAGAAATGATTGATCTAACAGCTTCTGAACTTTAATAAACGTCCCTCTCTAGCACGGTTATCCGTTGGTGTGAAGCCGCAGTGGAAAGACGCATGTTCACGGCTCGCTGCAGCACAGTTGGATTAAAGCGGGCTATACCAGGCTGGCACCAACTCACCAACAGGCGATTGTACAAGACATGCGGCCGCAGATCTGATGATACGACTCTTAAGGTCGATGATCGATCTATCGGCCTTGGGTGTTCTGGTACCAAGTACACTTATGAACCGCCCGATCCTCGGACATGCTGCTTGTTATGGCCAATCCATGACGAGCCCCCCAACAGAACTCTGCTGTGCGTTCCAATACCAATACTACCACACTATTTAGTATGCCAGAAAAAGATTTTGTGTGTCCCAATACGTAGGATGTCAAATGTAGTATACCAAAAATACCAGGATGTCCGACTACATCCGGTCACATTTTGCAGTATGCAAGCCGGCATGCTTTTCTGGCTATTCTGACAAGCGCACCGCTGCATGCGAGGCACTGATCTCGTCGGTTAAGGGTTAATAATCGGTTAACGAGGGTCGGTTATTGGTTAAAACATTTTTTTCAAAATTAGCATCCCTAGTTGGCACCAATGTATCTTCACTCATATCTTTAAAACTGAGCTCGCTACAACCATAAAATTGCAAGTTGCATTAATGCGTTGAAAAAATTAGTGGTGTTAACTTAAACTGCATTAATTCAAACTGACGATTTTGTAGCTGTAGATCTCCGACACTGGGAGGTTCAAAACAAAAAGTTTATCCTGAATGTGGCGGTAGAGAAAAAGGTCACAGCGACATTGAAATTGAACGAGGTTATCTCCGTGGAGCATATTTCATAGCAATCTGCTGTTAGGTTGTGACACTGTGTGCAAAACAAGACATTTTGACCTGAAGGTGGCACATGAAGAAAGGTCACACGGTCACTAGATATATTATTCCATCCGGCACGTTTTATGGAAATGAGGCTATTAACTTTTTAAGATCGCTCGTCGTCAACCACAGTGCAGCTTAAGAGGAGAGTTTCGTGCCGGAGAAAAGGTCAGCGAAATCATAGAGACATCCGAAGCAACAGTTTGGCTTTGATGGATTTTTCTGCAGCAAAAATCAAAGTTCTGTATTTTGTCTTTGCTTAAAACTTTCTAAACAACGGAGAAGAAGTTACTGTGTGTGTGTGTGCGTGTGTGTGTGCGTGTGCGTGTGCGTGTGTGTACTCACAGCTTTAGCAAACACTCCCATGAGCTCGGGGAACTGGTGTGTGAGCAGAGCCAGCATGGCGGTGAAGGAGCAGAGGCCGGCTGTGAAGAGGATGAAGAAGGGCAGCTCCTTCTTTGGGTAGACTGACACCTCGTGAAACACTGCTTCCACGTGGGACAAACACACACACAAACACAAACACACACAAACTCAATGTTAGTTTAGACATTTACATCACATATGTTTGGTTTTCCGGCATATCTGGGACTTCCACAACATGTACAAAGCAGCAACAGTGGTTATTTCCTCTATAGTTGATGGTGGAAAGAAAAGTTTTTGGTATCAATGGAGACAAGCTCCTTCTCCTCTCTGGCGCGTACAGCGCAAATGAACACAAATTAAACTGGCGGTCCAACTCGTGCAAGTAAAGCGCGGCAAAAAATTCACCTCGCTCTTGGTGTGAATGCGACATAAGTGAAGATACATCGGTGTATCCTTTTCGGCACCCGTGAAGTATAAAAAGGGCGCGACACACAGCTGGAACAATCTCAAACCACGGCGAGAGCACTCCACAGATGTAAGTGTTGTAATTGTAAGTTGTCGCGATCAAACTTTCTGCCCTTCACCCTTTATGTTAAATAAAAATGTGTTTTGGTGAACAGCAGTAATGTGATGTAATATACAATATATGTATACAACCATCCATCCAGCTACACACACACACAGCCTCAGCACAGTGTGTTGCTGCTGGTGGCTGGAAGCCAACTTAATCAAGTGAAGGTTTGTGTGTGAAGACAGACGAGCTGCTGAGCAGACAGCACGACGACGCTCAGCGCTCTGTTAAGGAATTTGTCTCATCATCATCAAGCATTAAGAATAAATATATAGACATTTCCAGTCTATTCGCTGATGGTCTCATTTGCGTATGTAGGTCATATGGAGGCATCAATATTAAATTGAAACTGTTTCATAACAAGTTCCTCACAGTAACTTTAAGTAACATTTTCAGTGCAGGACTTTTATTTGTAACAGAGTATTCTAACAGTGTTATTAGTACTTTTACTTAAGTAAAGGATCTGAGTACTTCCTCCACCACTGTCTTTTTGAATGACGCTGCTGCGACTACTAGTACTATTACTATTATTACTACTGTTTGATTTAATTTTCCATTTATTAAGACTAAAATCCAAACAGTATTCCTCGCTGCTTTGACTTTTCTTTAAAGCGTTTAAAGAGAGAGAAAACAGCCGGATTTCCAGTAGTATGTAAGATCATATTTTTTTGGGCTTGTACTGTGTAAATAGACATTGTGTGCACGTATAAATGTGTGTCAGGGCGTCTCTTACTGGGTAGCAGCTCTCTGTCGGCCGTCTCTGTGCAGATGGGGTAGGGATAGAACAGGTGACCCTTCTCCAGAGGATACGGGATCATTCTGAACGCTACAAACACACACAGAGAGAGTTTTAGTTGCAGACGGCTGATTACTTCTTTAATAATTAACAGTGAATTTCCATGTGGCTGATGGAGAGAGTGTGTGTGTGTGTGTGTTTGGTAACCGTTTGTGTACTCACTGCCCTCCCAGGTGCAGTGCAGCAGGTTGAGCGCCCCCTCTACCCTTTTCCAGTGCTGCAGGTGGAAGAAGGCGTAGGCGATGGCCTCGCTGTCTCCTCTCTTCAGGATGTGTTCTGGAGGAAGAATCAGACTCTTCATCTCCAGCAGATACTGAGGAGGAGGAGGAGGAGGAGGAGGAGGAGGCGGAGGAGGAGAGAACAAAGGCAGATGATCAACAGGATGAACAAGAGATATCAATAAAGGAATGTTTGTTTGAGATTATTTAGAAACAGTGTCTCTGTTACATAAAATGTCCTGTTCAGTACGCATACTCTATCTTGGTTGTAGGGCTGTAACAAATGTCTCTTTTTTTAACTTTTGAAGCTTCTATTGAGGTTTTCTGAATGAAGCTTGAATGTCTGTCATCATATTTTATGACGTCATCACCCTAAAAATAAAAATAAAACAAAATCCTCAATTTGAATAAAGTGTTTCTTAGTTGTTTTTTTTATTAAGTCAACTTTCTTTAACAAATATAACTCACAAAACGCCAACAAATGTGAATTGAAGCAGAATATTTTGTTAGATAAAAACGTGAATTTTGGAAATGACTACATCTATCATTTTTCAATAAATTTGGACTTTACAACGCTCTGGAGTTATTGGAAATGTTTGGATCACACGAGTCTGAGACAATTCTACGCAGCCACCACTGGAATCTAATTCTGCAAATAATATTATATTAATAATATTAGTGTAGCCTGATCTTTCTCTGCAACTGTGCAGAAATACGGCTTTAAACACAATGAACAGATATGCAAAAAAAAAAGCTGAGCAGCATTTGAATGTTGATTTATAATTCAAATTGTCAACGGTATGAATAAAGCTTCCATCTATTTGCTTGATAACCATAGTTATCTTTTAAAAAATGATCTCTTTTGTAAGAAGAAGAAGAACTTTATTGCAACATTAATAGTTTAGTTACCCTTTACATCCTCTGTTTAATGAATTTGAAAAACTCCCCTCAGCCCTCGACGATACCCACAGCAAAGAGAAACATCTTCAAGAGATCTTTTATTCCATCCGCTCTCATTTTACTTAAATGATTTCACGAGATATGAGAGACGGCTGCTGTTTCTTCAATGATGTCTATTTAAGATATGTATTAACTGTTAATATTTTAGCACTCTCATCCCAACCGTTTGGCCCACTTAGGCTTTTTTTCCCCCCCTAATCTCTTGTAATTTAACCAATGGCAAAGGAAGCTTTTAAGTGTATGTATGTCTGTGAAGTGGATGATAAAGATATCTATTCTGTCTGTTATGCAAGCATAACGAAATCGCATTTGCGTCAGTGTGTCAACCTACAATGCACCATTTGAGGTTGACGCAACTGCAACTTCGCTATGCTTGCATAATGACAATAAAGTTCTTCTTCTTCTTAAAAATTATTGATTATCTGATGTGTTTATTCAAAACAATTATTATTTAAATTTAATTTAAATTAATTATTTTAATTATTTTAAAAAAAAACTCAAATATTGATGTCAGTATTGGTCTTGAACATCCCGTAGGAGTCTGGCTCTACTGGTAACAGAAACGGATGTTTCATGTCAACAGTTCAACACCTTCACTGACAGGTAGCTCTGTTACATGGCGAGAATATGATCACAGTACGACCTCAGCAGCTGTGTGTGTATATAGTGTGTGTGTGTGTGTGTATATAGTGTGAGTGTATATCTGAGTCTCACTTTGGGGACGTGAGGGTTGAACTCCACCGCTCTGTGGATGGCTTCTACTGCGTTCATCTCTGCTGTGCTCAGCCCTCGCCTGGATGCTGCCTCTGGAGAGAATCTGCACACACACAACACACACAACACACACACACACACACACACACAACACACACTCCTGTCAGTGATCTCACTTGGGATTACACATCACTATATGATCAAAGTGATTCTGAAAATAACTCCCAGGGTGCTGAATAAAGGCGCTGAAATCCAGGCGGCTCGCTCGTCACTAACTAGCTGCTCTGAGTACGAACATCACATCGATCCCTAACGTGTAAAAGACCGTCTGTTTCTCAACAAAAAAAAAAAAAATTTACTGAGCGTTTTGAGTACGCTTGTATTAACATACATGTGAGGATCTGAGCAGGAGATTACTCCAGTACATCACAAATAGTACATTCAGAGTGTAAGATAACGGATTTAACGCTTATTTGAGCAATTTATACCATGGTCTGGGTGAATATTCGATTCTGATTGGCTGCAGGGTGTACATTAATTAGGTCCGTCCTATTTACTGGAGCGGTGAACAACGTTTCCATTGCATAAGAACCTTATGGGATGGTAATGATTCTTCCAGGTATTAGCAAAACCTCAGGGTTATCAGGGAAATGGAGTGAATGCATTGCAAAATACTTAAGATTTTGGTACTAAAACGCATGAAAATATAAATTAAAGGTCTTTTTTCTTTGTCAAGTGACCACGGTATAGGCGGTATTATGCCTGACAAGGTGTCCATTATCAGGAATGAGTGGACTTCGCGTAGGCAACGACCCAACACGCATCCGAGGAGGCACGGTCCTGGCCTCATCGTATATTAATTCCTGATTATGGACACCTTTTCGGTTGGGCATTATCCCTTACAAAAGGTAGTTTCTATGGTTTTGTCTGTTCACCACCATTATATGTTTTACAGTCATAAATAACCCCGTACCTCTGGGTGACCGGAGCGCTCTGGCGAGACACAAACCCTCATAATAACGCTGATCAGCCCTGAATCAAAGAGCAGAATAACCGCTAAGCGCTCAGCTAAGCTCTATTCTCTCATTCACACTGAGCAGCTCCCCGGGCCATGTTCAGCTCTATTTTACAACTCTTAGATAGCAGAGCAGGTAAATCGAGCCCCCCCCCCCCCCACCCCACAACCCCGTATGAGCATTGTAGACGATGAAAAGCGATACTCACTTGTCCGATACCGCCCTGGCTTTGAGCAAGGCTGCTGTGTAGCATATTGTTGCAGATTTGGGTAAGCTAATATCTGTGGAGGAGACACAAAGCAGACAGAGAGGGAGGGAGGTGTTTAGTGAACATAGCGAAAAGTTTGGAATTACAGGTGATAGTTAAGAGAGGCAGGGTCAGCTGCCCAGAGGGGGTTCTGAATGTGGATAATGAGTTCAGGTTTCAGAGCTTCGGGGGTGTTTTGTTATCTTATATCTTATGTTTTTACTTATTCAACAGTTAAGTGTGATCTCTTTTTTCTCTCCGACTCCAACACTAAAGCTGAGATATTCTATGGAGCAGATGAATAAAAGATATCTGTTTTATGACAATGCACCCTGAAAGACCAGTGACTATGTTTACATGCACACACTAATATTCCACTATAATCACTTTTTTTTATTTCTATGTGAACATAAATGAAAGCATTGAGCACTGTGTGTGTATGTTTGAGTCCCTCACCGTCGTACTTGGCCAGAACGGCCTGGACGTCGGCGTAGTTCTGGAGCTCTAGTAGCGACTCCAGCAGGTTCTCGTGGATGTTGAACATACTGAGGAGAGGGAACTCCTTCATTAACTGGAAAACACACAACTGTTGTTACATGTAATACCGGACAGGGGGCGACACATGCACAGTCAGCAGACAAAGAGCTTTTGGGTCATCATTTATGCAGTTACAGAATACTGTTGTAGTTAAAGCCTGAGTGTATCTGAGTGAATGTTGTTATACATGTGTTGTCTTTGTGTCGTCTCCTGACAGAGAGGAATCAAAGAACAACCTCCAGTCAGTCATGTGTGGCTGTGTGTGTGAATGTGTGTGTGTGTTAGGGGTGTCAAAGTTAACGCGATAATAACGCGTTAATGCAAATTTGTTTTAACGCCACTAATTTCTTTTACGCAATAACACAACTTGTGATTTTTAGGTTGTTGCGGGCTCAGTTTTAAACCTAACCATGTAATGATTTGAGCATATTTGTTATGCTAAATGCAGTACCTGTGAGGGTTTCTGGACAATATTTTTCATGGTTTTGTGTTGTCAATTGATTTCCAATAATAAATAATTACACACATTTGCATAAAGCAGCATATTTGCCCACTAACCCCATGTTGATAAGAGTATTAAATACTTGACAAATCTCCCTTTAATGAGCATTTTGAACAGATAAAAAAATGTGTGATTAATTGTGATTAACTATGGACAAGCGATTCAATATTTTAATCGATTGACAGCCCTAGTGTGTGTATGTGTGTGTGTGTTTGTGTGTGTGTACGTGTATGTACTTACATCTCTCATCATTTTAACTGCTTCTCGTGTTCGGCCAAGCTTTCTGGAGCACATGGCCAGTCTTCTCTTTATGTACACCAATACATTGGTGTCTCTTCCTGGTGGAGGAAGCAAACAAAGACACGATGTAACCCACATACATACACATACAGAAAATTGTGAGCATGATGGGATCAGTTTCTAACCCCCGGCTGATACTCACTGTGCTGGGCTTCGTACTGTGTACCGTGATGTTGGAGCTGTTGGCTGCGGCGATAGCAGCCCTCTCCAGCTTTTAGAGCCTGTTTAAACAAACGTTCAGCCTCCATGATGGTTGTCGCTTCTTCCTCCGCCAGCAGGATGTATGCTGTCGCGCAACTACGGGAGGAGAGGAGAGGAGAGGACCAGGATCTGTTAACCAGGAAATTACAAACTTACTTATTCTCACATCCTTATGGAGTCAGTTTTGTCTACACAGCGCGGCGTCCTCTGTGCTATAAAACGGCTTTTTACGATTTGTAGGCAGCATCTGACAGCGCACTGATCAAAGAAGTTTTTCCTCTGAGTCAACCTGCTGTCACGGCCTTGATATGAGCTGAAAGCAACACACAACACTGACACAATTCCTCCGCGCTGCCTTTGTAGTCGCAGACGCTCCTAAAAATAAACCTACACTGCCATGAAAACAAGTTATCTTCTTCCTATGAATGATGCAGGCGGTCACCCAGAGGGCCAATCTGTGAGGAGATGCATCATCCCTCCCACCGACACAACCCACAGTTTCCAATCTTTCAATTTATACCACATTGAAGTCTATTGACCGAAAAGAAACTGTTTATTATCATTTTGGATTTAGGGATAAAATCCCCCACAACAGGTCCAAACATAAATCTAAGAGGTTACCAAATAATTAAAAGGACGAAGAAATGTTTATCTTTTCTGGCTTTTCTCTGAGTTTTAATGGGGACATTTTTGTCCTCAAGGGTCTGAGTGTATTTGGCCACACAGTTTATTATAGCTGAGGTTGAACTTCCAAAATTTGAGGAAAAAACTCCCAATCTTGCTAAAATGTATGCCATATGCATTAACAGAGCCAAAATTATCGAAAAAATGAAAAAGCCAAAAATGTCCCTAGTGATGCATAAAGGTTAACAGACAGAATCCTTTTAATTGTTCTTTTGCTTTCTTACATTAACACCTTCACTAATTTAGATGACAACCAACACCCCTAACAGCTGGTCTCAAAGGAGAGAGTCGTAAAACAATAGACAGTTTTACTAGAGAGACAAAGAGAGGAAGATAAAGGAAGTGAACTCACTCTTCCAGCTCCAGAGCTTCATGTGCTGCAGAGATGCGAGCCTGTGGGTTCCTCTCTCTCCACGCCTTCTGCATAACTGACACCAAACAAACACATTTAAAGATGTCAGAGGGGTCACATTATCACATTGTGTGTGTGCACACAAATCATACAAAAGATACAAGTACTGTATATGCATGTGTTTGCTTACTGGCATCAGCAGGCCGGAGGTGGTCGGAGTCACAAGTAAAGAAGGTCTGATGGTCTTGTGCCGACAGATTCATATCGTAGTATGTCAGCGGCTCTCGACCCGTTACCCACGTATATCTGAAGACAAGCACAGAGACACGTTCGTGATTATCAAGAGGGAGAATAAAAGACCTGAGCTAATGTTAGATGTTTGTTTAGTTTGACTGTAAATGACTCAGACTGTGCTGACTTAATGGGTATTGTACTGAGACTGAGATTCACCAAAGTTAAGAGCTGGAGCTCAGCATGCGGGTTGATAGGTGGAGAAAAATGACAAGATAATTACAACGTGAGGAATAGAAAAGTGGAGGATGACTCAACAGGAGGAACGGGAGGCAGACACGTCAGAGAGAGAATAAAAGGGAGAGTGACAGAGAACCGAAACTGATGAGAACAAATCAAAAAGGGGTGAAAAGAAAAAGAAATCGGAGAGAGGAAGAATAGAGGAAGAATAGAGGAAGCACAAAGACTAGGGCTGGTGTCATAATAACACGTTAACACAAATTTGTTTTAACGCCACTAACTTCTTTAATGCGTAAGTATTACAGCTAGATTAAAGCTAGAGGCATTATATGAAACTAGAACACCTAAGGAATCCATGTTATACTAGCTTGTCGGGAAGGAGGTTAAATAACGCTCCAAAGTTACAGTACGCTAAAGCGAGGAAAAACTGTCATGTCCATTTTCAAAAGGGGTCCCTTGACGTCTGACCTCAAGATATGTGAATGAAAATGGGTTCTATGGGCACCCACGAGTCTCCCCTTTACAGATACCTGTGAGGGTTTCTGGACAATAATTGTCATTGTTTTGAGTTGTTAATTGATTTACAATAATAAATATATACATACATTTACATAAAGCAGCATATTTGTCCACTCCCATGTTGATAAGAGTATTAAATACTCGACAAATCTCCCTTTAAAGTACATTTTGAACAGATAAAAAAACGTGCGATTAATTTGCGATGACAAAAAGGAGGAGTGAGAAGTTGATACGGAATGAAAGACAGGATGGTCAGAAGAGAAAAATGAAAGAGGCGAGAGAAATTTACGGCAACCGAGGCGAAAACGGCAAACTGATGACGGCGAAGGAAAAAGAAATAGTATATCAAAGACAGATTAGGAAAACAAAAACAAAGGCAGGAACACGAGACAGACTGATTATGAGAACAAGCAATAGAGAAGCCGTACAGATCAGAGAGAGGGAGGAAAAAAGAAAGACAGCGAAAGGCCAGAGCTCCAGAGGGTTTTCACATGCAGGTAACTCAGCTGCCGTCACTCACCGATTATATTCGGCTCCACGAAATAAATTCAGCGGATTTCTCCATACTTTACATTCTGCAGGAGGGAGACGGAGAGAGAGAGAGAACAACACTGGTGATGAGTGTCAAGGGTAAAGTCGACACTGAGCCTCCTCGGCACACTTCAAAAAGGGCTCCGCTGTGCTTTCTGCCATCCGGCCTGCTGCTGCCTGACTGGCAATGGACCCTCTGTGAGAGGCACGGCTGACAGGCAAAAGGCCTGAAAACTGCTGGCCCGTGAGAACCGTCACGGGCCAGCAGTGAACAGATGAATGTAGCATACGGGATGTAAAAATATGAGGTTTTAAAATTGTTGATACCAAAATATACTTTTGGACTTCATAACAGACGGGAAAACTGCAGCAATTCTACCAGGATATTTGTCTATAATGAGGCCCCAGAATGTTTACTGGGAAGGAAGGATTTGAGGTTATACAGATGCATAATGGGAATTGTAGGATCCAGCGTTTTTTTGAGCTTGACTTGGAACTAAAGGTCAGAATATGATCGATTTTGATCTTTCTTTTTTAGGATTTGTCTCTCGCAAGTCCCAAAACTTAACTTAATGGAAGCCGTTTATGGTGACTATTAGGGCTGCTTTAGGGCTATTTATTATTGTTTCATCTATAAAATCTCATAAAATAGTAAAGAATGCCCATGAAGAGCCCTCGCTGACATCTGCATAATGCTTGTTTCTCATAAATATTTTATTTACAATGATACGAAACAGAGAAATGCAGCAAATCCTCACATTTGAGACGCTGGAGGCAGCAGAAATTTGGTATTTTGCCTTGATAAATTACTTTAAATGATCATCTAATCAACTATTTATTTCAGCACCGGCCACTATCTTTAAATCTAACCACTCTCTTACCGAAAACACACCAAGGAGACACAATTTTTTTACTCTATAAAGAGTAGAAAAGCCACTAAACTCACTCTCATGAGAAATACTAAAGCCCACCAGTAAAATGAAGAAAGATTTCATGGTTTCAGTCCCCCCACACCTGTTGAATTCATGCTACATTCTCTCATTTCAAGTGCAGACCTATAACTAATCAATCAAGTGACTTCACTTAAACTGTCCAACTCAGACTTGTGCTGTAACAAAGGAGGATAACATGCTACACCCTGCGACTCTGATTTCAATGGAGGGATTTACACAGAGCAGATTATTAGCCAGAAAATGTAAGATTAGTACAGTCGAAATAATTAGACTGCCTTTCTTCTCTCAATCACGGCTTGCTGATTTAACACGGCACACATAATCCTATTTAATTCAAAGTTGTTTGGCTGTAAACAAAAGCAGGCTGCGTGACGCCTCCACAAACAGTTCGACAACGGGAGCCTTCGGAGGAAACCTGTAGAGATTATACCGATCAGAGGACGGTATTACCATCTGAACTTTCATTGCAACTTTCTTTTTTTATTACATAAATTGCTGTAAAAAAAAAAAAAGAAAAGAAAAAGAAGCAGACTGAGCCACTTAATGTATGCTGCATTATGGGTACATGTGTAGGATAAATGATTTATCAACCAAAGGAATTATTCAGCACTTCCTCTTTTGAAATGAATGAATATGAAATTCACATGTAACAGATTAATTGCGATCAAAGCGTCACTGATGTAGAACGGAAGCCGAGACGTCGCTAAGCAGAGCTCACTCTGAGTGACTGTCGCTGGACGGACTTGAACTTCTAAGATCTCCTCGACTGTAGACAGAAACAGAAAGTTTATCCTGTTTTCCTACGCCATGTTTCTTTACTTGATCTTACTTGTCTTTACGTTCCTTTTGTTTTAGTGGGTGGAAAAAACATCAGGTTTGATATTAAAATGATTAATCACATAGTTGTCATAGGATTTTTGATCGCTGTGCCCTTTCTCCCAGCGGGGAGGCACGGGGCATCCTGCTCTCGGCGCGTCTGTCTTTTTGGCTGTGATCCCCATTCTTATCTTTACAACCGATGTGTTTATTATTAAATTGTTTACAAGAGCACAACGTTTTTCATAGATCAAGCCTCTTAATTTTGCTCTCAAAGTGCACCAGATTGATGAATTTAACTTTAAAATGTACAAAGTTTTCTTTCCAAATGCATGATGTTGTTGTACAAAGTCAATGAGTAATTGTGTTAAATAAACACAATTTCAATATTGAGCAAAATATTCATGATTAGGCTATGATTTTTGCCATAATGGAGCAGCTCTAGCGCAACCATTACTAAGATACGAGTATAGTTTCTGATTCACAGTTGAAAGCAACACATTCAAACATATCTGGATGGAGTAACTCAAATATGAGCCCAGACAGGCAGTCTCTAATTAAAAGTCGATGCATCAACTCCAAAAAGGTGTCACAGGACGACAGGTATTGTGTTTCAGTGTTAACAGCTGTCTATATCTGCAGCAGCAAAATGACTTTGATAGCAATTCTATTAAGAATACAATAATAGGTTAAAAAAAAAAAAACAAGTGTGAAAGCTTCTCCCAAAACTCCACATTAAAATCAATGCTTTCATTGCCTCCAGCAGGCCAGTGGGGTTTGTTGCACTGCAGCTGGAAAATGGCTTTGACATTTTACAACATTTTGGCTGCTTAGTTTTCCTTTTTGAAGTTAACACAGCAGAACCAAACTGAAGGGCTCTGTTTTACTGCAACTAGAAAGGAGAAGCTAAAGTGACTCCGGGCCAGCCCTTTGGAGCAGTTAGATAAATAGATGATGATGATGAACACCATAACAATTCAAGCATCTGTTTTTCTGTTCATGTTGTTCTTGTGTTTGTTGTCATTTTTGTTGTTATCAGTAAGAAGAAAAAACTCCCTCCACATTTTCTTAATTTAGAGGCAAACTAGGGCTGAAACTAACAATTATTTCATTATTAATGTGCCGACTACTTTCTAGATTAATCGATTTGTCTGTTTGTTTGTATAAAATGTCAGAAAATAGGAGGGCTGCAACGATTAATCGATTAGTTGTCAACTATTAAATCAATCGGCAACTATTTTCATAACTGATTAATCGTTTTGTGTGAGTCAAAAGTCTCTGATTCCAGCTCCTTAAATGTGAAAATATATAATATATATAATATAATAATAATGTATAATTCAGTGTTACCAGATGTCTATATCTGTAGCAGCAAAAAAAACAAAAATATAAGTAAAAACAAGAAAGCCTCTCCCAAAACTACACATTCAAATCAATGCTTTCATTGCCTCCAGCAGGCCAGTGGGGTTTGTTGCGCTGACATTTTACAAAGTTTTCGCTGCTTAGTTCTCCTTTTTGAAGTGAACACAGCAGAACCAAACTGAAGGGCTCTGTATTACTGCAACTAGAGAGAAGAAGCTAGAGTGAGCCGGGACACCGAGCCAGCCCTTTGGAGCAGTTAGATAAATAGATGATGACGATGACCACCAAACATTTCAGGCATCCATTTTTCTGTTCATGTTGTTCTTGTGTTTGTGTAATTTCTTTGTTGCTTGAGTTGAAGAACAGTTATTTAAAAAAAGGGAGCAAGGTAAAATAGCAGCAACAAACAAAAGTTTTTCATGGTACAAAACTCTCTCCACATTTTCTTGGTTACATAGGGGGCATACTCTGTGATCACTTGCTGGTAGAATGTGAGGAAAACGTAGGTGCATATTAACATGTTTTTAAAAAGGTACCCTGGTGTGAGTGATGGGAAATGTTCACTGTGATGTCAAACGATAAAACAGAGCTGTATCTCTAATGCACTGCCAGAAATACTGCAGTTAAACTTAAAAGATCCTGTCTTTCTTTTTGTGCTGATGCTGCACACAACACTATGACGTGCTCTTATCGTATCTTATATGTCTGTAGTGGATATCCCATCTATCAGCTCTTACCGGACACACTTTGTCGATTGGAGTCGGCCTCTCCATTACTGGTGTTGGAGTTGCTGGGGGAGCTGCTGTCCACTCCGCCCAGCAGGGGGCGCAGGTGGCTCACAGACACCTGCTCTATGAAGGAGGTCCCATATTTCCTGAAATACCACCACTCAAATATCTGAGAGAGAGAGAGGGAAAGAGAGAGAGAGAGAGAGAGAGAGAGAGAGAGAGAGAGAGAGAGAGAGAGAGAGAGAGAGAGAATCTTTAATTAAACTGTTCATTTGACTTTCATTCAATGAAGACTACATTGTTGGTTGTTTGAGTATTATGGCTGAAAAATACAAGCATCTACTCTCATTCTTCAGTAAAGTAATTCAAGTCCACTAAACATAGAAGTAGTAAATCTTAGGGCTGTCAATCAAATATTTAATCGCGATTAATCGCATGATTGTCCAGAGTTAATCGCGAGTTATCGTAAATTAATCACACATTTTTTTATCTGTTCAAAATGTACCGTTAAGGGAGATTTTTCAAGTATTTAAATACTCTTATCAAAATGGGAGTGGGCAAATATGCTGCTTTATGCAAATGAATGTATATATTTATTATTGTGAATCAATTAACAACACAAAACAATGACAAATATTGTCCAGAAACCCTCACAGGTACTGCATTTAGCATAAAATATATGCTCAAATCATAACATTGCAAACTGAAGCCCAACAGGCAACAACAGCTGTCAGTGTGTCAGTGTGCTGACTTGACTATGACTTGCCATACCCATTTTCATTCACATATCTTGAGGTCAGAGGTCAAGGGACCCCTCTGAAAATTGTCATGCAAGTTTTTCCTCGCCAGAATGTAGCCTACGTGTGGAGCGTTACTTACCCTCCTACACGACAAGCTAGTATGACACGATTCCTTAGGTTTTCTAGTTTCATGTGATGCCAGTATCTTCACTTTAGCTTTAAAAATGAGCCCACTACAAACTAAAAATCGCAAGTTGCTTTAATGCGTTAAAAATATCAGTGGCGTTAAAACAAATTTGCTTTAACATGTTATTATCACATTACATGACAAGATCAAGTCAATCAGATGTTCCAGATAAAACAGGATGTACATATAAAGAGAAGTACTGGCTAGTAGACAGTTGAGAAAATACCTTGTCGGCTAAATAACTTCAGTCGTGCTCAGCTAGAGGCTATTCCCCATCTGCTTTCTAACACCATCTTTATGATTTTAATCAGAATGTGGACTAAACTACTCCTGTAATTAACACTGTCTGCATCAGTGGGTCTCAGCCTTGTGCTACAAAAGGCCCAAGAGTGTACTTCTACAGAGCTTTATCAATTACCACCTTCAGCCAGAGAGGAGCAGAGAGGAAATAATCAGTGAAACCTGCTGTTTGCTTGGACTGAAAGTCTGCAGATTGTTTGGTCATGATGGAAACATGGCTGAGAACCACTCAGATGGCAGAGTGGGTCCTCCATTAATCTGCATGTTAAAGTGTCCCTGAGCAAGACTGCACTGTAAACAGCATGTGTGCGTTTGGATGGATGAGAAGCAAAACACTTTGTTGTGCTCTCATGTTAAAGGGATAGTTGGGATTTTTTTGAAGTGGGGTTGTAAGAGCTACTTATCCATTGTCAGTGTATTACCTACAGTAGATGACGGTCAGCACGCAGTTTGGAGAAAAGCAATGTACTGCTGTGGACGGGGACAGCAGCAAAATGTATTATAGACACCTAAAAAAAACAATATCAGTTTAATTGTACGCTATGTTTAGAATATTTTCACCGCGTTACCTTGCCAACAGACAACCGATCCAGGCAGCGGTAGATGAGCAATTTCCCTGTTCTGCGAGGTAAAATTACTGTTTTTCTCAAAATGAGTCTGGTGGCTTTGAAGGGAACACAGAAAACGGCTTCAGTTCCCTGTCGGAAAGGGCAGTCTGACGGCGAGGTAAAGCAGGGAAAATAGTCTAAATATAGCAAACACTTAAACAGATTTTTTTAGGTTGGCCTTTTTTAGGTGTCTAAATACTAAGGCTATCAAAGTTAACGCGATTATAATGCCACTAATTTCTTTAACGAATTAACGCAACCTGTGGTTTTTTAAGGTTGCAGTGGGCTCACTTTTAAAGCTAGAGTGAAGATACTGGTATCATATGAAACCAGAAAAACCTGAAGAATCCATTGGTACCAACCATGTCATATTAACGCTCCAAACTTGTGCTAAATTTTGGTGAGGAAAAAACTGGCATGGCCATTATGTAGTCTTTATTTGGCCATCATCAAAGGGGTCCCTTGACCTCTGACCTCAAGATATGTGAATGAAAATGGGTTCTATGGGTACCCACGAGTCTCCCCTTTACAGACATGCCCACTTTATGATAATCACATGCAGTTTGGGGCAAGTCATAGTCAAGTCAGCACACTGACACACTGACAGCTGTTGTTGCCTGTTGGGCTGCAGTTTGCCATGTTATGATTTGAGCATATTTTTATGCTAAATGCAGTACCTGTGAGGGTTTCTGGACAATATTTGTCATTGATTTGTGTTGGTAATTGATTTCCAATAATAAATATATACATACATTTGCATAAAGCAGCATATTTGTCCACTCCCATGTTGATAAGAGTATTAAATACTTGACAAATCTCACTTTATGGTGCATTCTGAACAGATAAAAAATGTGCAATTAATCACGCTTAAATATTTTAATCAATTGACAGCCCTACTAAATAAGTTTTGCTGCTGCCCCCGTCCACAGCAGTACATTGCTTCGCTCCGTGGCGGTACTTCTGTCCGTTTCTCCAAACTGGGGGCGTGCCGACCGTCATCTACTGTAGGTAATATACTGACTATGGATAAGGACCTCATACAACCCCACTTCAGAAAAAATCTGAACTATCCCTTTAAAAGCACTGAAAGTGCAGTCCATTTACCTTTATGTCTTGCCCCCATACTGGGTTTGAGCATCACTCTCACACTATTTTCAAACACAACATCCACCCTATCACCCTACTCAAAATACAACCATTTTAACAATATGTGAAGGTTGCTGGTTTGATTCCAGGCCGGCTGTGGAGTATCACAAACACAAATATCAACAAATACTCTTCTTAACAATTACCATCAAGTTGCCTTTTAGCAAGGCACACCCAGCTGCTCTGGTGGAGCTGTCTAGTGGCAAACAGCAAAAGACTGTGACTATAAATAAAGAGTAAAGGAAAAAAAAGAAAAAGTATTTATATAAGAACCATTCATGGTAACAGAATGTGTGAAAACATCCAGAATACCGAAGGGAGCTACGGTGTTTTACTGACTGCCATCTGGCAGAGCTGTTACACTGTCAGCCTCTGCTTGAGGGAGGAAGTGATATTTGATGGGGCTCATCTAGAACTCTTCAGTGGAAACCTAACTAATTGGGACATAAACATCTCTTCCAATTACAGAGAAATGACCAGTATCGCTCCTACGAAACCAATTGGCTTCCACATTTTCTTAATCGTCTCACAGAGCATGTGCAGAGCTCAACACCTTTTCTAAGCAGCCTACGCATATTGGCCAATAGCCCGCAGGGAAGAGAGAGAGAAAGTGAGTTAATTAAGAGAGGAGCTATTTTAAAATACAGACCGACCACTGTTGCACAGTTGGTCGTCTCTGTGAGGAACTTGAAAGGGAGATAAAATACCTGCATAAGTAGGAAAAGCCTGGCCAACAGTTTCATTATATCGCTTCCCTGCTTTGAAGACATTTGTCACATCTTTATTCTATTTATATTTGAATACTGACGTAAACATTTTTTGCACCATTTGCCTTCTCTAGAGCAGCTGAGGGATAAGTGGCAGCTCAGTATGCAGGCCAACAACTTGGAACCACTAGTCACCAGTTGGTGCTGCAATCAAATTAACTGAGTGTTTAATGCACAGAGATGGAGAGCTCTATTAATATCTCCATCCACATCCCACACAGAAACACCCCAACATGTGTTCTTCTCAGCACTAAAAGCATAGAAAGTGTGTTGCATGGTGTGATACGCCGGGAGGGTATAGAGTGACAGTGCCAGAGGCTGACTTTTTTTTTTCTTTTTTTGCAGCTCATCTTAGGAAGGACCAAATGAGTATAGATTTCCTCTCTCTTCAGCTCCTCGCGGCCTCTGAACCTGTGATTATAGTCCTAACAAATTACATCCCGGGCTCATAAAGTCACCTAGGGAGCCACGTCTGAAAATTAATTTTCTCTTTTTAACATTATGAATGAGAATGTCAAGTAAGAGTGCACAGTCATCAACCTTAAAGTGTGATTTTTACATTAAGCTGATGCACCAGAACAACGTGCGATGGGTATAACAGCAGCAGGCTTAAAGGGATAGTTCAGGTATTTTTGAAGGGGGGTTGAATGAGGTACTTATCCATAGTCAGTGTATTACCAACAATAGATGACGGTCGGCACACCCTCAGTTTGGAGAAACAGACAGGAGCTACCACATGGAGGCAAAGCAATGTACTGCTGTGGACGGGGGCAGCAGCTAAACGTCTATATCAGTTTAAGTGTACGCTATGTTCAAAATATTTTCTCCGCTTTACCTTGCCGTCAGACAATCCTTTCCGATGGGGAACTGAAGCCGTTGTATCCAACTATGCTCTTGCCAAAGCCACCAGACTCCATTGAAAAAAACTGTTTTTACCTCGTAGAACACAGGAGTTGCTGGTCTACCACTTGGTTAGTTTGTTACGTGTGGGCCTGCATGTACCGCAGGGCACACTGTTTTGTGGGTGTGTTTTGTTGTTTCTCTTTCTCTGGGGTCCACCCCTCCCTTCTGACTTTCTTTTTTTTCCAGGAGGAGCGTACCTGAAATGGGACGCTGATTAAGATGCATGAAAAGGGCGGAGGAACAGTGAGCGGAGACGCACAGTCACTGACACTCGGAGACTTCAGTCTCCGTCATTTCCTTTTTTTCTGATCTTAAATGGTCTTTCCCAGCATTCAGTTTGTTACTTTGTTTTGGGACTGGAGATCCCTGATAGTTTAATTTTTCGTGCTTTTGTTTAAGTTACCTACTTTTTTAGTTTAGGGGGATGAGCTGGGTGCGACAGCCCATATGGTGGGTGGCCAAGCGACTTCCCCTTCTTTTGTTCATTTAACCGGGATCTCCAACACTTTGTTTGCTTAGTTGCATTTTGACCGTTATTTTTTTCCTGACTGACAATAAATCGACTGTCACATAACTGGTCTCACGGCGTCCTTTCACATGCTTCGGTCTCTGCAGAGCCTTTGTTTGTTTGAGAGGCCTTAACAAGTTTGTTTGTGTTATTGTTACTTTGGTGAATCCGAACTAACCAAAGTCACACAATAACACAAACAAACTCAGCGGTTCCGGACCAGCAACTCCTGTGTTCTGTGAGGTAAACATTTTTTTCAATAGAGTCTGGTTGCTTTGGCGAGAGCATAGATATCGGCTTCAGTTCCCTGTTGGAAACATAGACTGTATAGCTGTCTCACGGCAAGGCAAACTAGCTAAAATATTCTAAATATAGCGTACGCTTAAACTGATATTGACTTTTTCAGGTGTCTAAAATCTGTTTAGCTGCCCCCCGTCCACAGCAGTACATTGCTTTGCTTCGGTGCTGGTACTTCTGTCTGTTTCTCCAAACTTTAAAATCAGTACTGTTACCAAAATCAGATAAAGACAAGAAAACTTACCAATATGAGTCCTGATATGAGGGAGGAAGTGCCCGTCAGAGCCACGTAAAACTTGGGTGTCAAGGTGTTGAGAAACATGCTTACTGTAGAGACACAAAAAGAAGAGAAGACAGATGGGTTAGAGCTGACTATTAGATACCAGAAAATCTCTCGTCTACACCAAAAGAGAATATTTCAGAAAAGATATTTGTAAAAATCAAATGCTGTCCATATGAAACTAGGTTACGTCTACACAGAAGACAAGTAACGACTGCATGGAAAAACATCAAAAAGATTCAAGGACATTTGTGATTTCAAGACATAAAACGTTTCATGCTAAAACACGGCATCCACATGCAGTGTTTGGCATTTCCCAGAGAGCCCTGCTGCTCAGACGTGAAATTACACAACACCAGGGGACCGGGGTAAGCCTTACTACAGAGAGCAGACACACTGTGGGTAGAAAACCAGGGAGGAAATTGAGCTTGACTAGTAGTAGTATTCACAAGCAAGTTGTAAAATGTTGCCATGCAAATGCGACTTTTAGCTTGAAAAACATCCTCTAGATGGTGTCTAAATGGCTACAAAGGGGCTGATAAGAGTAGAAATAGAAATCAATTTACCAGCATTTGACTTAATGTGTACAGCTAGCTTATTTTCTGAGTCTAGCTATCATCGTCAACTGCGAAAACAGCCTTGAACTCTGGCTGCTGCAGCGAGCGAGAAATTGTAGATTCACTACTACTACAATGTTTCTATGATGTCATTTGTCCATTCAACACAATCAGTTACATTCATATCAACCAGGGTCTGAAGTTAACTTGTTTTGCCACTAATTTCTTGAACGCATTAACGCAACTTGTGATTTTTAGATTGTAGCGGGCTCAGTTTTAAAGCTAGAGTGAAGATACTGGCGTCATATGAAACTAGAAAACCTAAAGAATCCATTGGTAACACAACAACCCACGAGTCTCCCCTTTACAGACATGCCCACTTTATGATAATCACATGCAGTTTGGGGCAAGTCATAGTCAAGACAGCACACTGACACACTGACAGCTGTTGTTGCCTGCTGGGCTTGAGTTTGCCATGTTATGACGTTACATGTTATGACAAGCTAGTATGACATGACGTTGGTACCAATGGATTCTTTAGGTTGTTTAGTTTCATATGATGCCAGTCTCTTCACTCTAGCTTTAAAACTGAGCCCGCTACAACCTAAATATTGCAAGTTGCGTTAAAGAAATTAGGGGCATTAAAACAAATTTTACACGTTAAATAAAAGTAAAAAATTGTACACTTCTTTGGACAGCTTTCATTCAAACATGTGCATGTTGTAGGGAGACGCCACTGCAGTAATGGCGACTTGGTTACTTTCAGTATTTCCCCGGATCTGTCTATATAATTGTTTGTGATTTCTGTGTCGGACCCCAGGAAGACTAGCTTATGTCATGGCATCAGCTAATGGGGATCCTAATAAACTGTACTCTAATCAGTACAAGCAAGTCTCATCAGTGACTATAAAATGGGACAGATCAGTCAGTACAATCAGAATGTGCTATAAAAAAAACAATGAAGCATTGTAGGTTTAACTTAACAAAACAAAAACATTACATTCCAAATGCCATACCAGCTCTCATCACCCTTCAATCCCTTGACATTTGAGTCAGGTTTCTATACAATTTATTTCCTAGTACCAGTTATATCCAGTTATGTGAACTGGAAAATTACAACTCAGAGTCAATGATCCGTATCAGTCAAGTTTTACAGTACGGTGCTGATCTATGCTCCTCTTGAAACACCAGCCTCCACCATAATTATGATACATACAATCGTATTTCTATTCTACCAGCAGTGTTTGGAGGTAATGTATTCATACTTTATGTAACAGATTATTTGGAGATTTTCATGCGCTTCTGTGGACTGCATCTAGAGTTAATGTCGCGAGTTAGTCTCCTGCCCTGCAGCGTTGGAAGGAATGAGCGTGACTAAGTTGTTTTAGCTGTAATACTTGTGATATTATTATGCTTGAAGGATGAAGCAACAAAACAGTGTCACGGAGTCCTCCTCTGCCATCTGCTTTCAATTTATTTGTTTTCAATTTCACAAACATCTCTTTGAGAGAAAAAAAAAAAAAAATCACTGATTACAAAAGCAGGCAGATGATATTTGGAGCTGTGACCTTTCTATTCATTATCTGAAAAATGTTTTTAGTTTCAAATACAACACTGGAGTGATTGTTCAGACTGGAATGATGTCTTATGATTTTGATTCTGCGTTTATGCTTTAATACTGGTTAATGTTAAGATGGATGCAGATAAGGAAGTGCCTCCTTTGATAGACTGATTAACCGCAGCAAATTGAGCTTGAAGGGAAAAAAAAGCAGGCTTACGTGACTAAAGAGGGCAGTACATAAGTTAGGGGTGGGAAAAAATTGATTCACTTATGTATCGCGATTCTTTTTTTACGATTTTGAAATTGTTTTTTTTAATGCCAGAATCTATATATTTGCTTCATTTGAGTCTATGGGGAGGTAGAAGGAAGTTATCACTTTTATTGTTGTAGTCTGAGTAACGTGACGTCATATCCGCTCCGTATCCGTCAACCAAAACAAACCGCAGCGAGCCGAAACGAGAAATACAACGGCGGACGGTCGGCGTGGATACAACGTGCACCCTCACATGTTAAATCCAAAGTGGTAAACACTACACATACAGTAGAGTATGTAATCAGTTTGGGTTTCACACATTGCAGGAAAAGCAGAGCTAGACATCACGGCTAAAGCTGCATGCTAACTCTGTCATGGACAGGAAACGTTATCGCATTGCGGTCAAGCCGGCCATCACTCTCATCTCCGTGGTCAAATGGGCCGACGCTACAACTGTAGAGCACCCATATACTGACATTTATGTTCTCTGCATTCAAACGGCCCCGATGGAGCTGACCATGGATGTAGAAAGAGAACGGAGCTGACGGGAGAGCTAGAGACGGACTTGGAGAAGTTAGAGGAAGTAGACACGTGTGACTACGTCTGGTTTTCAAAATAAGGTGTTAAAAAAGGGGACTGTATATACACTGTATACTACAAAATACATACATGGAAATATGAATAATTGGATTATATTAACCGTACATTAAAAGTATAAAACATTACATGTCCCGTATAAATTAAAAAGAAAATACCACTAATTTGTGAGGGAAATGTCTTTATTCTTTGATTTTTGGGTTGCTGGAAAAAATTTAATTAATAATTCCTGACAATAACTGATATATTTGACTTCAGGACATCTCTGACTACATACATGCTGACATTTTTTTTTTTTACTGTATTAATTTAGATATTTTCCAAAAGTAAAAGTCCCTCGAAGTGTATGATTCAACTTTTGCCCATGGTCTAGTGTTAAAAAAGTTAACAGAAATCACAATAAATTGTAATGTCGAATCACAATTCTTGTAGAATCGCAATACTTAAAAATCGCAATACATATCGAATCAGCACCGAAGTATCGTAAAAGTATCGAATTGGGAGATGGGTTTATCGTCCCAGCCCTAATATAAGTAAAGATCTGTTTAGAGAGATTAACAGCTCAGAGCAGCAAACCTGGAGGAGTAAAGTTCAGCTTGTTATTGTCAGCTTGCTATTTAAATAATATGATTAAACAGTTTAAAGCCAGTGTAATGGCTTGTATAGTTGACCTGCATTTTGTGAGTAGCCATTCTCTACCACAGTTATCATAACCGACAGGAATAGTAACCAAAAAGAAAAAAGAAAGTGTATAAAGTGTAGCTATAAATAATAAAGTGGGACATTCCATTGATTTTTGGTGGCCTGCCAAAATGCACCATCATTTCTGCTGCTGGTGGCTGCAGCTTACCTTCCCCTCCTACATTTGGCTCAAAGTTCAGAGATTCTAGCTGTAGTAAATGAAGCTAGACTGATAGACCCTTTGCATTTGGGTGGGGGTGCTGGGATGTCCCTCGGAGTCATATATAAGGATAGGGATGGTGGGACAAAGACCCTACTCAGATGAACCCCAGCACACACATGCATGAACGCAGTGCAGCTGGACAGCTATTCATTGCTGTGAAGTGGAGGCTCTCGTCCGAGCAGAAAAGGGTCTTTCAGATTGGCCTGTGGTCAAACAGCTAACAGCTGCCGTCAGCCTGCACTGATGAGAGGATGCTGCTGTCTGACTGGCAAAGGACTCGCTCATCTTCATCAAGCCGAAAGCCATAATTGACATACAGTCTATTCACATAATACAATATAGCAGGCTGGACATAATCCAAAAGTCACAGATTTAATTTCCAAAACAATCACAGCTTTAAAATCTGCATCAAATAGGCTAGTTGCTTTTAGTGATGAAACGATTGGTCAATTTGCGAGATTATAAAGTCATAAATTTCAACTTTAAGGACCTTTTGCCACGCTCAGAGGCCGTCGGTCAGAGAGGACATCGCAAACAGCAATCTTTAGGATTTATCTGATAACCCACTGGCAAAATAAAACATACAACAGGTCTAGCATGAGGATAAATTACAATACATACACAATGTCAGCATTACGTTCATAAAAGAACACAGAAAGAAGATGAAAGAAAACGCGTATATGTATCTTTCAGGACCTTTGCCTCCCTCAGAGGCCAGGCATTACCACGGTTTTGCATTTCACTATTTTTCAGAGTTTTTTCCGTATAAATTTGCCACTTTAATTTCAGAGAATATAAAAAAAAATCTTGTAAATTTACGACTTTAATCTTGTTTTTTCTTGGAATATTACCCCCCTCCCCCTGCTCCATATTTATTTTTTTTTACCCGCAATGGCCCGATTTGAGCACGGATTTGTTGTTCATAATGCAGCATTATCAGGGAAGTTTTCTATAATTCCCGGGACGCCATTAGTCTCAAGCCCTGATCCCCTGTACCTACAGTAATCTACAGTACCTACAGTACAGTAGAAAAACGAGTATGCCAGGTTTTCAGAATTTTGGCATTGACTTGGTGCCAAAGTATCGGTTCTTTTGACATCCCTAGTACCTGCTTTTATATCATTTTAAATTGAATACCTTAGGGATTTGAACCTCTTGACAAAGAACAAAACAGCCATTTGAAAATATCACCTTGAGCTCTGCAAACATGTGATGGGCATATCCCCCATCTGGAAACATTTTACAAACTAAACAATTAAAAATAAAAATATCACCTGGTGAATTGACAATTAAAACAATGGTTAAGTTGCAGCCCTATTTGATTTGTCTCTGGGCAAGACCCCGTTAGCATGGCTGCTTGATTAGAAAAGAGATCCTCTCTTGACTGGATGTCCTGGAATCAAGCAGCCCCACAGACAGAAATCATTCATCCTCCTTGTGTAATTTAATTACATAATCCTCGGGTGGAGTTATAACACCAATTTCCCATTTGGAGATCAGCTGAGTCTCAAAGTAAATTAAACTAAAATGTAATCAAGCCTCAATGTCACACAATTAACTTTAGACTCAGAATGAGAAGATGCTCAGGTCTCATGGCGACGTGGATCAGAGAGACGACCATGAAGCACAATGTTTTTACAGGATGTAGAAAGCTGGAAAAGGTAAATGGACACAAGGAATAACAAGTGATGTATATGGTGTTGTGATGGTTTGTTTTGCCCAAAACCTGTCATGCACTTTACACTACATAGACTAAGTGATTCTGCTGTACTTGTGCCATGTATATAAATAACAAGGTCACCGAGACACATTCCTGTTCCCTCTTTGTGTGCAGCGAATGAAGCAATCGTCAACTGAGCCGCTGAAAAGAAAAACAGACTCAATACCACCAGGAATGTATTCACCTTTGAACACTTTAACTACAGGGGAGGAGAGGGAATTGTTCCTCTTGACATTTCGCAGCAAATGTGTTTTTTTGTGTGTTTCAAAATCAGCCCACTGATTGCAGCTAGCCAGGCTCAAGTCGACTCCTTTTTAACCTTCATCTATTTGGTTCTGCACAACAAAGAAGAAGAATAACCTGACATCCTTCCAAAAGCTGGCTGTCATAGAGACGGGGAGATGTGATATCATTTAAATATGGGGATAACGGCACACATTTTCCAATCTTCTCTCCTGGAAGGCATTCATAGTGTTGCACTTTGTTATTCACACCAAAAGTGACAGAAATAAAGAGAAAAAGAGGAATTAAAACACAGCTAACTATCTCACATCTGTACAGCTGGCCAATCACAGTGTGAAGTGGGTGTGAATTTTGGATTGTCAGTCGCAAAAAGTTACAAAAATGGTCTATTTGACTCTAAATGGGACCATAATTTACTAAATGAACATCATGTTGTATTGAAGAAGACTTGAAACTAGCGATTGAGACCATAAACTCATGTTTACAATGTTTACTAAGGTAATAAATCAAGTGAGAAGTAGGCTCATTTTCTCATAAACTTCAATACAATCTGACTTCTTTTTGCAACCAGAGGAGTCGCCCCCTGCTGGATATTAGAAAGAATGTAAGTTTAAAACACTTCCACATTGGCTTCACGTTTAAGAACCAGAGGTTGCTGCCTGGTCCGACACCATTTTTTTATTTTTTAATGGGAGGAAACTATTTCTCATTCACAAATTTTCATTGCTTGGCCCATTATCAAACTGGTGACCCTGTTTATGGCACGTAATACAACTCCTGTGAGTTTATATTGAGGAAGCAGCCAGAGAGCATGTTGGGAGGATAACGCGATGAATTGAAGGGACAAAATCCTAACAGACAGACTGAGGACTAAATGTCACCGGAGACAACAGGAGATGTGACCTTTACTGAAGAGGGGACGGTCGGCAGACATGCTGGCCTGACCGGAATGATAAAAGACACACACTGAGACACACGTGAAGCCGCACACATTCAAACATACAATTACTCTCATAAATGCACAGTCACACACATACACACACAGAGATCTATGTCCTTTAACTACAAAAGAGAACAAATGAGAAGTCGATTTCATTATGTATTCATGAAGACCTCTTGTGCTTTTAATGTTACTACCACTATATGTCTGAAAAGGTCGACACATATTCTGCCCTACAACAGCCTTTGGTAGGAAGAGATTACTTAAAGTAACATTTATCTCCAATAGAGGCCAAAATATTGTTGAAATAAAAGTATTTAACCCTTTAAAAACAGACCTGCCGTGGTTACCACAGTTGTTTTTATGATCCTGTTTATATCAATCTAAAATAAAAACCATAACAGCTAGAGCATTCATTCTTTTTGCAGCGGAAAGCCGAGGTCTCGGTTTTTCACGTCACCACATTGTATGCTCATGATAACACCATTATGTTACGTTACGAGCGGTACAAAATGTGGTGGCAACCCTATAATCCCAAAGAATTTTGTTTTGCATTTTGTTTGCTCCTGTACGCTGAATATGAAACACTGAATATGAGATCCAAGTGCTGACATTCAGACTTCATTTGAGAGTGTTTACATCCACATTAGAGGAACCTTTAAGGAACGGCGGCCATTTTTATACAGAGATGTCCAATTTTATGGGAAACTACGAATACATCGGATAAGTTAAAGTTAAAGTAGAAATGGAGCAAATATGATTAAAAACAAATATTTTTAAAAAACAGTCGCTATTTCCTGACATGAGACCGGTAATCTGAAAAAAATCATGTGCCTCTGTGTCCTCCGGTGTCCTCCGGTGTCCCTAATGGCATCTGCAAGATTTCACAGACCAGAGGAAAACAACGAATCAGAACTGAACTGGAGCCTCGCCGTCTCTGAGCCGCTGTCAATCACTCAAGAACTCCGATCAAACTATGCAGCGCTGATCAAATATGAATCAATATTCTGTTACTGTAATGCCTATTTCTCTCTACAAATGTTTTCAGAAACATCTTGTAGTGTACTGTTTAGCTGTAAAATGAGAAAGTTTGTGACCCGGCAGCCATGTTGAGATCTGCTGAGGAAATTCCTAGTACCGCCCACCAGCCGGAGCACAGCCAATAGGAACGCTCAATAGGTTCTCTCTGAAATGACCTGTGATTGGCCATTCTCCCGTAACGGGCTAGATTTTTTTAAAGCCTGAAAACAGAGCCATGAGGAGGTGCAGAAGTCTAGCTTTCTCTCAGAACACTTGAATTACAATATGCTAAGGTTATTATGGAATTTTTACCAAATGATGCAAAAAATATACTGCCTACAACCACTTTTTAACAGAAATGTAACTCAATTTTAATATTTGCAAATCCTTTGCAGTCACTGGCTGTGTGAAGTCTCCAACCCACAGCCATCAGCAGTTGATAGTGAAGCTCTGACAGGCCTGTACTGCAGTTTCACTTCTTGCTCGTTTTGATGGCTTTTAAAAGTCTTTGAGTCCTACACTGTTCATCCATTTTGGATGTGAACACTCTCAACCACCCTGAAACATTTAATAGTGATCGTCTCATTCAGTGTGCCGTGAAAGACAATGTCTGAAAACATAAAGCCAAAGATGCGCAGAAATGGCTTAAGAGCATCAATGTTAATGCACTACAGTAGCAGTAGCTCACTCCTGCAGCATTAGTGGTAGGACTTGAAAATAGCTCATCTCATCATGCCCATCAACAGCTGTACTACATCTGTTCAAGCAAGTTACTGAATTCATTTTGAATTCCTGCTTTGAAAACAGTGATGCGGTGGTGAGTTTTACAGCTCACATATGGAGCTCAAATGTGTGTCCATCAGTTTGTCATTACCAAGTGTCACTACAGGGCGCTGCTGTCTTGTAAAACTGAGTCATGCTGTAAACTATGTATTTATTCACTAATCATGTTGTTTTAAGTGCATATGAATGGCTTCTCAACAGCTTAGTAGATGTTAAGATGGATAAATGAGCGTTTGATTGTTATGGGAAATGAAAGAAGCAACGTGTGAGTAACACAAGACTCCTGCAGGCCGCCTGCATCCTAACCTGAGTTGTAAGTCACTCCTGCTCGGCTGCTCATCCCTGAAATGTTTGCTGGCAGGGCCGATTAGGGAGCGCCTCATAGCCTGGCTTGTGTGCCTGACCCTGACTGATGGGGCTGCTAGCAGAGCCTGTCTGGGTCCAACTACCTCCTTTGACCTTTGAGCAAAGCGGAGTGTAGCCAGCATCTGTCACAGCAGCAGTAGCTGGTATTAGTCTGTGTGTGTGTCACATGTGTATACAGTTGGGTCGGTTCCCTGGGTTTGCTAGTCTGGTCCGGTCCGATGTACGAGCATTCACTGGTTTGATTTTATGCAAAGCGACTGAACCGGCATTCGTCATCATGACACGTTCTGGCAAATTAAAAAAGTAGCCGACAATCTGTGCTTCATGGCGCTGAATCCAGCTTGTATTGCATTAATAAGCAGTATGACAACATGGTTAACATTATATTTTGTCTATAAACGAGGTCCATGTTGTGCTTGTTTACTAGAAAGTTCACATTTTGGGGTGACGTGACAAGATGCCAGCCAGTGTATTGCAAGCCCGGCGGCCCGTAACGTTAGTCAGTGTGCGGTCGGGAGAGAGAGGGAGAGAGAGCGTGTGTGTGATGGTGAGTATGAAGTTAGCAGTAACATTATGTGTTGTTAACGTTATAGCTGAACGTAGCAGTGCAGTGTGTGCACAGTTTATTTGTCGGTGAATAAATGCTACAACTCCTCAAGACCCAAGCCAAGATCCAAGTTTTAGTTTTTAGAGTTTTTGTTTGTGCATACAACCAAAAGTACTGTGTATGTTAACTTATAACTTTTTTTCTTGTAATGTATACATCAGTTAGCCCATAAGCATTTTCCACTATGTCATAAATCATCAATTTCTTCCATTTACTAACAAAAATATTTCAGTAGAAGTTTCATGTCAGTAGAAGTACTTCCAAACGGATGTAGTGCCGAACTGGTACTTTTTCCCTTATAATATATAAGGGGATATAGATTCTAAATCGGAAATTTATCGAAATTAGCTACCGATTTTGACCATCAAAAATAAAAAAAAAAAAGTTAGAAAATCAAAAGCAGGATCAGCGATTTTCCCAGTATTTTTTTTTTCCTCTCCGCCCTCACCTACGTGAACCAAATCGTGACTTTTGTTTACCGTTACACCTCTAAATACAACAGGCAAATTGCTTTGTCAAACCCTGAAATGCTTTGGCATTATTATCATTTTCATTTTATGTCAATAAAGCAACTGGAAAAATGAGAACGGGAGAGAGATTCATTTATTATTTTTCTTTGCTTTACTTGCTGGCTGATGGGTAAGGCAGTTTCCCCGGCTGTATTTCTTTCAAACAACAACTAGGATGTTGTGCGGGAGGCTGCAAAGGCTGACACAATCTGTCAAACAACCTTTCATTTTTAATTATTTTCCACAACCGCAGAGAATAAAAGTGAATAAAGAAAACAAACATATGGGACATCAACAGAAAGTGAATAAAAAGATTGAATGGCGTTCCCTCTCCCTACCGCGGGCTTTTAATCTAGCTCTGCTCAACAAGCCGCTATGTAAACACAGATATCTGCTTCAGCTAGTGTATTCCACACACACGCAGATATACAACTAAGACATAAAGGAGGCAAGCAACACACACACACACACACACACACACACACACACACACACACATACACACACAGCCAGCAGGCCTTCGCCCACGCGCTGAGCAAACCGTCCACTTCATGAATATCAATACAAAATGTACAGGGCCACCTGCTGTACACAATACAAAGGCCATTTGCAAGGGAAAAGATCAGAGACACAGCTACCGTACAGTTCCTGACTACACACAGCGTGTCATCAGCAGACCAAAAGAAGCAACACCACATTACTTACCCTCCATTCCACTGAAACCTCCACTAGAGCCACCAGCACGCTAATAAGACATTTTCTCCTTTTAAATATAAATATAAAACTTAGGCTAAGACACAGTCAGTGAAAGTGAGACTGTGTCCCTCTTCCACCAGAGATCAAGATAGTGTTTCTCCACTGGCTGTAAACATCCATACAACAAGCTAAGCAGCAGCTAGCCGTCTTTCATAGAGCACATTTATTAGTGGGGGGCCCTGGTGTGGTTCGTTTTTCTTGATTGGCTGCCGTCTGTGAGTGACAGCAGCCCGACGCAATTGTAAGCCAGCTCTGTCCTGCTTTCCCTCTAGTAACCCAGCAGAATAAATACGGGAGGGAGGTGGGGGGGGTCTGTAGATAGCAGTCCAGCCAATCAATAACATGGATTTTAATGAAGGGGGGCGGGGCAGGTGCTCCTTAGCCTCCTCCTGCAGAGGTAACCATGACAACCCCTAAATGACCCTACAGCACGATGGATGAAGGAGCCTCCTCTGTGCAGATTTACAGATAGTCAAGGTTCAATCCTGTGATTATTGTAATTGAAATATAGATTTTTATTCATCTACAGAGCCTTCATAAGAATCCATTTGGTTTTTCAGCTTGTTTGACACACATTTACTCCAAGCATCAGCCCTGTATCACTCCAGTCTTCCAGATGGCCACTGACCAGCTTTAATGGAGTAGTTAAGTAGGGGTTAAGTGCCTTGCTCTAGAGCCCCTCAGCAGCAGTTGTTAGGGGAGGGTGAAACATTATCATTTGCTTTCACCGGACACAGGATTTCCCTCTCGACCCATTGATTAGATGCAGTGACCTTCTGGTCACGAGGCTCTTTCTTTCTTTCTTTCTTTCTTTCTTTCTTCAGCTTGCGGGGATGCTAGAGACGAAGGATGGAAGAGAGCCCGGTGAAATTAAATGGCTGACAATGTTAGCTGCAGTTCCATGTTAGCGTTTGAACATGATGATGACAAATGCAGCGATTTCCTCTACGAGATGCCACTGAACTGATTCAATTATCACCGCGCTTCCTTGAAGATCCACCGAGAAGAATTATCATGCGACTGTCTCCACCAACGGCTCCTTTTCTACAAGGCAGCCCTGATAATGAAGAGGATGCAAATTCAAATTTTAACCCTCAATTTGTCAGCACAATCAGGAATCAAAGGAGTGAGAATGAAATGTTTTGGGATCCCTCAGAGCTCAGAAATACTACATAAGAGAGGGGCTGGTCGTGACGGTGTCAAATGTGAGATTATCCCAGCATGTGCCAGTGAAGTGTGTTGAAATCCAGGTGTTTACACTTAAAACTACTTAAAATCAAACACACAGCTGCTACATGAACAGCTGAACGGTGGTGCTTTGAGAGAGCAAACAGCAACATGATGACAGAACAGTAAAGGCTTGTCAAATTATGGTCTCCATAATTTATTCCTCCTTTTCTAGAAGACCTATAATTTGAATACAATCACGCAACAGACAAATGAGACGTTTTCTGTGTTTCGTCAGGGAGGAAGAGGTTTCCACATCACAAGCTTTCCTTTCGTTGCAACTCCACCACAGCGGCCTGCCCCTTAAATCCACAGTTAAATACTCTCCAAGCAGACAGAACCGTATCAGCCAAATAATATTCTGTCCGTACCATGCAGCCCCGGGTGTTAATCATATTCAAGCTCCTTCTGCAAGCTACCCAAAAAGTCCCTTTTCATCAGTAGCCAAGCACACATAATGATTATGGCTGAGGGAGTATGCCAAGAACAGTGATGTTTTCATTCCTCACCTCGCCCATCCACAGCGGAGGGTCCAACTTATCCGACTAATTGACACCAGTCCACTGCACTCTGTTGGTTTATGGTGTTGGTGGCATCGAGCGCTCTAATCTTTTATCAATGCTACCATCAGGCCTTTTACTTACTGTGTTATGAGGGAATATTATCATCCAGAGAAGCAGGGATTTTACAGCTACCAGGCATGAACCTCAACTCAATAAGATATTCAAGTACTCTGTGCTTTTGAATGCCAATATTCTGATCCTGCCAAAAAACTGTTTTCACATTTTCAAATGTTTTAAATTCTTAAATTTGAACATTTTTATACCAAACAAGTGCACAGAAAGTGAACGGAAGAACATATCGTATGGTCTTCAAATGCGGTTGTGTGTACTAGGGCTGTGTATTGGCAAGAATCTGGCGATACGAAACCTATCATGATACAGGGGTAACGATTCAATATATTGCGATAGTGTATGCAAGAAGATATTTTGCAATTTTTAAAATTTTTATTTTAGGAAAACTGTCATAGTATAAAGAACACGCCAGAAATTAACCATTTTAGAATAGGCAAAAATAACACATTTATCCGTCGGATTTTTAAGAGGTTAATTAAATATCGATAGTGTTTTGGAGAATCACACAACATAATATCACGATACTCATGTGTATCGACATTTTCTAGTGTTTACCATGTTCGAGAGAACAGTCCTTATGAACGCCCCCCTCTTGTGGTATTCAGTGGAAATTTTCTGAAAAGTTCATTTTCGGGGGATGATAAGTTAATATATTGACATTTTTGTATTATAGAGTTTTTCTTTGTAATTTTATAATGTCTGAGTGCCTTTGCATTTGCTGCATGATGTTATCCATTCGCTAGCTTGCTAAATTGTTAGCCTTGGTGGCTTCTAGACGCCAACCGCAGCGTCCAAGTTGCAGTTGCCTAGCAGCAGTGTTCTCACATCCTAAACACTTGAACACCAAGCATATCACGTACACGACTTCCCATGTCGTAACCACGAGCTCACAAGTTCCATTTGATGGCAGTATTATTCAAAAGGATCCAGAACTTTAAAGATGATGCACATTATGACGCTTGAGCCAAAGTGGCACACAGAACATGAGCGAGTGTTTGGTATTTGTGGCCCTGGTGGGAATCGACCCTACTGCAATCCCAGAATTGGTTGTCCAATGCTTAATACGCTCAAAGTAATTTAACAATATCCATAGGAAGTGGGGTGAGCGTGCTGAGCTTGAATTCAAGAGCAGCAGAATGACCTCACCTCCCCTGGTTCTGGCCAAGTCTATGATCATTAAACCTCAAGAGTCTGAGCTCTGTTGCTGTTGGCACCGGCTGTGGACCGCTGAAGTTATGGATGGCAGAGGCAAATGGCCTGGGAGCTGGTCCTGTTTGCTGAATAGTTTCTCAACCAGCCTCAGATCCATATATGGAGATCTTGAGTGTCAGTAAAATGACTTTCGATGATGTAAAACGTTTCCAGGTTTTTCTGTTGAATAGCTGAGATCTTGTCTGAACACCCTGTGGTTTACGTAATATTACAGCACTGAACAGCTATGAATGATCGAGGCAACAGACCTCCATCAAAATTTACTGACAAAAAATTAAAACAAGTAAATTCATGAAAAAATACAAATGAAGCTCTATTATGTTCCACTGTTTTTACAGTGACAAACGAAAGCTGAAAACCAGGTGGTCAACTCAGGTAATAATAACTCCAGTATATTTTAATTCAAGGTTTTGTGTAGATTGGACAAATTTCTTTTTTGTTATTCGTTCAGGTTCATCTGGTTCTTTGGACAAAAAGTATAGAAACAAAGGGACGATACCCCGGTGTTTTTTGACAACAGCCGATGCCACCATTTTGGACTGAAACTGCTTATTATATTTATAATATTTTATTGTTTAACACAGGCCATTTCGGTAGAATATGACAATAGAATAGAAATAATTTTGGTTTACTTTTGTAAGGCACTTTGTAGGCGGACGTTTTACTGGCGTCCGGTAGATGCTTTCAGTCCAAAATGGCGGAAGCTTTGCTGCTGGGCGCTGACGTTGCAATGGAACGACCAATCGACTTTCACGTTTTGGCAATATACGTTCTTTGGTATGGATGTCTCCAATCAGAATGAAACTGTAATCCCAGCAGTGGAGGTGACTGAACAACTTGCATGTAAACAAAAACAGCCTCACAACCAGGTTTAAGTTTCCTCTCTTAAAATTCAATATTGGAGCCCTAGCAGAGTGTAAAGGGTTTATATTAAAGAGATGTTTCCAGATCGTACATCTGTTGGGTGAGGATTTAGGGTCAGAGGTCATAATCCATGAGAATGCATTCGTGACTCTTCCATGGGATATGAGATTAAGTCCTTACTGAAGATCCTTTATCTAAAATAAGCCTCCTTTTTGGCTCGCACAAGTTCCAGCCACTATGAGCTCAGGAGACAAAAATAGCAGAATCAGCAGTTACCACAGAAACCCGATCACTCTGCCGTTTTGCCATTCTTACGGGGGTTACCACAGCAACAGAGACAACTGGTTGCCGTCAGACTGCTGTTTGGCTTTCATCAAATCGCCATTTTCAGTAAGCACCTTATTCTGCTCATGGGCACCGAGAGTGCAACAAACAAATACGACACACAACCTGGAGCTTCCTCAGCAAGACAGTTCAAAGCCCATTAGTGGCTTATCCCTGCATTGAAAGATGATGTGATCTTGTCGGGCAACAGACAAAATAATACCCGTCTTAAAAAAACAACATAATGGCCACTGATGAAATAGCACTTATACAACGTTGGAGAGATATGAGCGATAGAAGTGATATAAGGTACGGCCTAAAGCAATCCTCCCACAATAAAAAAGTACCTCCATTTGCCAATTGCATTTCCCAGAGTTCAACCTTATCAGCAGGCATACTGTTGGCAATCTAACATTAATCTTACACAGAAATAGCCCGGTCTGCTGTTAGTGTAGTGTTCAGGTTTCCACCAGAGTATGTGGACAACAAGTGTCAATCTATTTTCGGCTGGGGACATCCAAGCCTGCATCACACATGTAACAGTGCATATTACACATTATTGAGGGTCTAATCTGTAAATATGCTCCAGCAAAAGTGTCCTTTGTCACTGGTGGTCCCTTCAGTTCACATCAATGATAATAAGATCTCAGTTCCTCTAAGACAATTTGACATCAGATAATCAATAGCCCCGAGGCTGCAGTGCTGATTGAATGGGCTGAGGTGCATTTCATTTAACTACAAGTCACTGTTTTGAATCCAACCTGAAGTTTTTATAATAAGTTATTCACTTCCACTCTTGCTCACTTTCTGTCACTGTTCGTTGTGTACTAATGATGAAGTTTAAATGACTTTGAAAGAAAAAATCAATACCGCTTCAGGCAGGAATGAAGTCTTGTGCCACCCAGGAAATTGCAAGTACTGACCTCCGTTTTGATAAAGTGTAGACTTATTGTACAGCTACTAAAACGTACATTTCTTCCTCATAACACCCTCTAACACACAGGCCAAAGAAGACAAAGCAGGATAGAATGCAGTCTCCACTTACCCACTCCTGTGTTGGATTGGTTTGTTGAAAAGAGAGATGGGGGCTGGGAGGTGACAGCTGATAAGGTCAAATGTCTAGAAATGAGCCCCGTCTATGTGTGTGTGTGTGTGTGACAAGGTAATTGCATTTACCCAGAAGTGTATGGAGTGGATGATGTTTCTGCTCACACTGGGTGCTAGTAAGATGCGTTTTTGGGCTTCTGCTGCAATTTACCACATATTTCTTTACATTTGTTCTTCTGTTTTAAAGTGAGGTTTCATTTGTTAAAATGGTACAAAAAAGACACAAGGAGGATTCTGATGAATGAGAATAATCAGTAGATATGTAAGGGTAATTGTAGCTGAAGTGTATTTTTAACTTTCCTATGTGTATTGTCGAATACATTTTTATAACTTGATATAATAAGAGGAAACAAATAGGATTTGCATTCCCTGCACTAAAGAGGATAAACACGTTGGAAGTAGGGATGTCACGAGAACCGATACTGCGGTACCAAGTTAGGGTTGGGAGATTGGACAAATATATCGGCCATCGGCGATTGGCCGAGCAGTTGTATTACAATATGCTGAAAGGTTGTTATGGAATTTTTGCCCAATGATGGCAAAAAATCGTTGCCTACTGAAGCTTTAAACTTGAAATAAGGGTTTATTTCAACCAAACCAGAGTTGGAGATTGTTGGAAAGACTAACCAAGATGGTTTTGGCAAGTTTTATTTTGTTTCTGTCAAGTTTGAATGAAGTGTGTTTTACGATGCTTCGCCGCTGGAACAGCTGATCTCCCAGAAACTTCAGCGGCGGGGGAGGGGGGGTGCATGCCGCGCACACACACCTGCGCGAATATATCGGCAATCGGCAATTGTTGGGCTGACGATGGCCCAACCCTATACCAAGTTGTTGCTAAAATTCTGAAAATGTGAGGGTACTCGTTTTTCTACAGTACCGCGGGTACCGGGGATCAGGGCTCGAGAATAACAGCGCCCCGGTGTCCCAGGAACGATAGACAGTTTCCCTGATGATGCTACATTGTGAACAACTAATCTGCGTTGAAATCGGCAGGAGGAGAGCTAGTAACGTTAGCTGTTGGCAGCCGGTGGGCAGCAGTCCTGCTTGGCTAAATAACAGAGCTAACCGCTAACGTACGGAGGTTGCATTGAGTTTCATTATGCGATGCCATGATGCTTTCATGCTCTATTCAGTAAAAATGAGTATTGGGCGAAGGTATATCATCACGTTATCATGATGTGTTCAAAGTAATCTTGTAATAATTTGTTTTTGGCAAGACACTTGAGGCTGATCTTCAGGGATTAATAATATATTTGCAAAATACAATATGCAAATGGTAATAAAGGAGTGTATGTTTTGTTTTTCGCCGTGGTATCAAATTGGGTATCGAGAATGGTGGAATATCACTGGTATTGGTAACGACTACTAAATTTCTGGTATCATGACATCCTGAGTTGGAAGTGATTTTTTCTGGCTTTTCACCGCCTCTGCCATCTGCCATAATGAGTCCTGCCGGTTTGGGTTCCAGAGAGCAATTTGGCACATTTCCCACAAAATTGAAATCCGACCCTCAATGTCAAATGCATCAGAGGTTGATAGAGGCAGCTTTTTTTCTCCAGCAACAGTTTGGCAGTTGACCGTTCACAGTAATTACGTTAATGTCAAAAATTAATGTGGTTAAGGCTCATTTCAAGCCACTATGACACAAGCAAATACATAAAAGCTTTTACAATTTCATCTGTTTAGATGGTTCTATTACCTAAAGCGCTGCAGAGTGAGGCTGAGCAGAAGGGAACTCCAGCCAAGGATGTGCGCGCTTGCCAGGGTTTTGTTACTCTCGATCTGCATATACAGTACTTGAGACCAGAGTTGGCTTATTAAATACACAAAGCTGACACCCCTGATGTACAGGAGCAGTGCCTTCCTCAGCTCTGTCGAAGCCAGATGACCAGCTTGACCAAGGTGATTGTGACGACAGCAAAATATCTTAATGTGGACCACCTGACTAGAGAGGCTCATCACGAAAGGATAAAAGTATCATAAACCATGAAAAGATAACAGATAAGGTATAAGTCAGAAGATTGCAGGAGATCAGCAGCTCATACAAAAGACATTTTCACATTCAAGAATCTTTAACAAGGGCTTCATTTTTCGAGACAATTTCACTGCCTCAAATTAAAAAAAAAGTGCTAAATGGGTCCAAGTTCATTTCCTGTTGCAGTGTTTGCTGCTTGGAAATAAACTTGGACCCAAGCTGTTTCCTAGCAAAGCAATTCCAATGAAATAGCCTATAAAAAGGGGCTCCACTTACCTCTGAGTGTTTCAACAAATGCTGGTGAGTCTATTACCTAAACCTACAGAGTTGAATGGGCTTTGTGTTTTTTGCCCCAGTCTGTCTGTGTGTCTATTACCAGGGAAATCTCAAAATGCTATAAATAAATTTGCACAAAGCTGTGTGGAAACAAGAAACTGCTAATTTCCCATGAAAAATCAACATTTCACAGGCATATATTAACAAGATTGGTTGGTGGTAGCACTGGTGGCAGCACACACTAGGTGAGATCTAGCAACTGTGGGATTGACTGATGGCTGTGTTCAAAATTGCATACTAACATACTGCACACTACATACTCAATCAGTACTTTCTGCATACTGCCTACTAAATGAGCGATTAAGTATGATTTTTCCTGAAGTGTGCTCAGGCGACGGCCGGGCTGGTCTCAAGGCACCCTGCCAGCGGCTTAGAGCTAGTGTTAGGAAGTTAAACAGGTCATAATTCCCTCTCTAATTTCTATTTTTTTTTTATTGCTGTGAAAACATCTTCTTCAAACAACTGGATTTATTTCAAGTTTCTTGACCAAAAACAAAATTTTACAAGAATAGTTTTGAACACATCATGATGATATAATTTACCTTAGCTCAATACTAGTTTTTACTGAAATAGCCTGAACGTATCATACTGTAAATCAAAACGTAGCTGTAGCAGACGGCTACACGGCTACAACTCCTCCGCTCAAGCGAGCTATAGACGGGAGCCAACTTCCTGTATCTGTAACGCCGGCTCAGACTCTCTTAAGGTGGGCTCTTAAGGTGGACCAGCTTTTCTCCTTCAAGTGACGAGTTTTTCTCAGCTTTTTAATTCATTATTAACATTTCTTTTAACCATTTTAACCGATAGCGTTAATCGGTTGAAAAATGCTTCATGTCGGTTAACGGTGGAACCATTAATTATTAACATCCCTAGAAAGCATTAGCGCGACCTTCCGATCACATCTGTTGAAACTTATTAATGTGACATATTAACAGCTTTTAGCCTGGCTCAAAATCTCACAAGACTGATGTTCAGTGTCAAGGCACCCAGGCGCAATGCATTGTGGGGCAGTTGAGTAGGTGCAGTAAGCTCACGTCTCATAGAAATTCCTGCTAATGTAGCATAGGCCTACATCCGGGCATTTCTCACGTACACAAAAAACCACATACTCTGCAGTGTGAACGCACTACATACTCAAATGTACGTCACACTTAATAGTATGAATAGTATAACAGTATGCGATTACGAAAACAACCCGAGTTTCACATAATAGTGTACTGAAGCTGTGACGTGTAATGTATATATACTCTACTCTAATTCATGTGGTTGAGTATATTGTTGTGGTCACACTGAAAGCACCACAACCAGCAAGGAAGTTTACTACGGAGCTGAATAATAATGGCGACAAGCTTAGTTGTAAATAGTTGATAATAGCTTGTGATCATCTGCCATGAGCAGTTAATTACATTTCTCTATTTCTTCAGTGTAGGATTATGAAAGGCAATACAAAAACGTGCACTCTTTCAAATGAATTGCTATGAACTGTTACTCTTTGGTTCCCATTCATTCATCTTCTCTGTATGTTTTGTATGCACTGTGGCCTCGGAACAGCACCACTACCATTTAGTTTTGTATTAAATTATGATTTTCTAGCATACCTGTATCAAACTGCACACATGACCAAATGGAGAAACTTGCAGCCCTATGCCAACATGGGAGAGGATTTTAACAGCAGCAGACTGTCCTATAGGCTACAAAATGCCAAATAACAGGTTCCATCTGCTGCTACAGCAGATGTGTCCATTAACAACTAAACATCTGTATATAAACTTCACATCTTTGAAAAAAATACTGAACACATAAGTAAAAATTACTGTTCAATTTGTAGGTGAAACGTAAAGAGAACGGACTCTACCCTTCCTCTTAAATTACTTATGTTAAATGTCTTTGAATGCTTTAGGAGCATAATGACATGAATTAATAAGTTAATTTCTACTTATTTGTATCTTCTATTCAATCTATTATGATGGCATTCCATCTTCTTCTATATCTAATATCAAATGCAAGTAGGGCTGTCCTCGACCAAAGAAATTCTCAGTCGACTAACACTCATACAGTTTTGTCGACAAACCGATTAGTTGATTTAATCGACAGATCTGAAGAATCACACAAAACCACCACTTTAAATCTTGTGTTTACCAAAGATGTGCTCATGAGTTTCTTGGAAATAAGTCATTCAGCATGAAAAAACATTAAAAAAAATTACTAATCGACAAAGAAATCTTTAGTGGACTAAAACCAAAACGACAGATTAGTCGACTAATCGACTAAGAGGAGCAACCCAGATGCAAGTGTGGCTAAAACAGATGTTTTGAACATCTAAGCAAACTTTAAAATATAAGCATGAACAGACATCTGGGAGAGCTCACACTACACACTTCCTGTCTAATTTGCTATCATTTAAAAAAAAAAAAATATGCTCAAACATCATAACATAATATGACTTGCCCCAAACTGCATGTGATTATCATAAAGTGGGCATGTCTGTAAAGGGGCGACTCGTGGGTACCCATAGAATCCATTTTCATTCACATATCTTGAGGTCAGAGGTCAAGGGACACCTTTGAAAATCGCCATGCCAGTTTTTCCTCGCCAAAATTTAGCGTAAACTCGGAGCGTTATTTAACCTGCTTCGAAAAAGCTAGTATGACATGGTTGGTACCAATGGATTCCTCAGGTTTTCTACAGTCCGCTACAGCCTAATAATCGCAAGTTGCGTTAATGCGTTAAAGAAATTAGTGATGCTAAAACGAACTTGCATTAACGCGTTATTACAGCCCTACTTATTACATAACATAATCCCTACAATTATAAAACAACATCAAAAGTAAGGATCTTTCCATAAGTTGGCATTAAAATGTCTGCTTGATAATCTTTCAAAAGCTAAAAACAGATCCAGCAAGCTGAAAACACTGAGGACAAACTGACTTAGTGAAATCATTACGTTTGACCCTCAAATGACCTCAGACTTTGGCAAGAACTCAGAATCTCAGACCACAAGGACAACCCCAACCAGGCTTTGGTGAAATGAAAGATGTGAGCAGTACCAGGAAGGCTGTACTTCCAGAATACTCCACGGTGTCATCCACTCAGCTGTACGTTTCATAAACAAAGATCACTGATCGGAGGAGGAGTGGTGCATGACAGCTTCCCATCACTGGAACAGCCAGGATGCTAACGCACCACAGTCCTGTGTGCATGCTAGCTTGGATCTGACGTCAAAGAAATAAGTTACTTTAGGCTGAGACTGTGCGGCCATGACAGAATCAATTAGCTCAGCTCAGACTTCCTTGAAGCTTTGAGCAGGTAGTGGAGTGAGGCATCGTGGTATTGATCAAAGTGAAAGGTTTTCTTGAGAGGGTGGGGTAGAGGGGGGGAAAGTGATTTGCCTGGAGATGTCGGCCCACCTAGAGATCAACACTACAACTCTTCTGAGGGAGGTTAGGAGCTGCACATTGCCCAAAGACACACACGTGCACAGATACAGTCAACAGCAGTATGCTATGTTAGCTTTGGTAGCATCTGTGGCTGGAAATGCTACGCTTACACCTTACAGCAATCCGACTGAGCCGGAGAAAGAAGACAAGAGGAGGCTGATGCTTCTGGAAACGATGCAACTCCGGTGAAAGCATCCATCTTCTGGCATTGCTCACTCGCAAACATGCACAAAGACACACTTTCAACCGGCACGCCATAACACTCGAGAGGACTGAAATACATACGGACGGGAGATGATTGCACATATACGCACGCCGACACACAGCAAGGCTAAGAGTGAGAGAATGCAGGGCAGGCGTTGAGCTCAGCGTGACCAGCTAGCTTGTAGTGCCGACCCTCCGTGCTAAAATGGTAGATCCCAGATTTCTCCCCATGCAATCTGCCACCAGCAACCATGGAGGCAAAACAGGAAGAAAAGAGGAGAGGAGGGATGCAGGGATAGAGGGAACCTAGCCATTTCCTTTTCCTCCCTCTGCCTCTGATAAAACATGAAAAGACACATAAACAAGGACAAACACGGATGAGGCGGGAGGATGTTGGTGGTACTTACATGAGGACTCTGTGCCGAACATGGCTGGGCCGGGAGCTGTGATGGAGAGAGGGGGAGGAGGAGGAGAAGGAGGAAAGAGAGGAGAGAGCAAGGGGAGGGTGAGAGAGAAGGAGAGAGCGAGAGAGAGAGAGAGAGGGGAGGGGGGGGGAGGTTGATGAGCAGGCAGCTACACAGCGGGGGTCATCAAAGCAACACAATGCAGCCAGCCGGCCGTCGCTGCCTCCCAGACGGCCAGATGCCCCAGCACCGCTATCCGCCGCGGCTTTAAAAGCCCTCCTCCAGTCCACACACGCTCAGTTAGTCCGGCCGCAAAAAAAAACAACAAAAAAAACAAAAGGCCTTGTGGAGAATTAAATCACTAAATATAAAATAAAAACAAGCAGAAATCCTTCACAGCCAAGGCAAACTGTGGTCCAATCCAGACACGGAGATGTGGTCGTGGCTAGCTATCGCATCCCTCCTCTTTCTGCAGTCTACGTCCTCCTTCTCATCCTCTCCTCTCCGTCACTCTCTCACTTCTCATTCCACCGTAGTATTTACTAATGGAGAGGAGAGAGGAGAGAGAGGGTTTCCCGGGGAGAAGGGAGAGAGAAGGAGGGGGTGAAAAACTGAAAATCTGGTGAAGAGCTGCTGCCGCTGCTGCTGCAGCCGCTGTAAGACAATAGCTATGCAAACAGAGAGTGACGTCAGAACAGAGGGGGAGAGAGAGAGCTGTATAAAGACTGACTGACTACTGCTGCCAGATGGAGAGAGAGAGAGAGAGAGAGAGAGAGAGAGAGAGAGAGAGAGAGAGAGAGAGAGAGAGGGAAGGAGGGGAGGGAGAAGGGGAGAGAAACAAGGAGAAAACGGGAGGGTGCAAGAGTAGAGAAGGAGAGATGGAAGGGCAGCAGCAAATAAAGGAAGCAGGGCAAGAAAGGTGGAAGATGTGAGAAAGAAGGAGAGATGTAAGGCAAGGAACAAGGAGGTGGAAGCAAAGGTGAGGGAATGAATGAAAAGGAGAGAGAGGGAGGGCAAGATGGAGAAGAGGGTGGGGGGCAGATAAAGAGATACAGAGGGGGAGGAGGACGAAGGCAGCTGGGGCTGATGGGGGCACTGGAGAAAAAGAGTGGGAAGCAGGCCAATCAAAATGGTTTGTCTACTTTGCGGCTAAAAAAAAAAAAGCCAACCGAGATACAACGGGAGCAACGAGGGGGGGCAGGGGGCTGCAGGGAGTCTGTCAGGTCGACAAATTGAAAAGAGTATGAAGCAGAGCGCTGGGACTGCTGTGTGTTTACCTGCTGTTAACAACACACATACACACACACACACGCACACACCGGGCCATCAGGGAGCCAAGCTACTGTTGTAATCACAACATCATCAATCAAACCTGCATAAACATAACCTGTATAACCCGTTAGAAAAATATAGAATAACATCAAATCACATATGTCATTTCATTCAACAGATAACCTCTAGACACTTATTAGATTAGAGAACAATTACAAATATAATTGAAAAATCCTTGTTTTAAAACGACTGAATTGATATATGAAAAAAAAAATGTGTCCCAGATGGCAACATTCAAATTTTGTAATACCTCATCACATGCAAAAGGCAAAATGCATCACATGTCCTGTGGTTTATTTAAATATGTTTCCATCCACGTGATGCATAACAGAATTAAAAAAGTAAGGGACCATTTCCTTTCTGGATCTAGATGCTCTGGTATCTGCAACTTCCAGACTGAGCAAAATTCAGGACTTCTTTCCATCATTTATATCAATGACCCCTTTTCCACCAAAAAACTAAATATCAAACCAAAATAATGGAGAAAGCTATTTCTGACCAAGTACAGCTAATTAACGTTGAAGTAGGAACAAAGAAAAACACAAAGAAATTGCATGTTGTGTGGATGTAAGATGTGAAATTTCAAATAAATATTAGGGCTGTCAATCGATTAAAATATTTAAACGCGATTAATCACACTTTTTTTATCTCTTCAAAATGGACCTTAAAGGGAGATTTGTCACGTATTTAATACTCTTATCAACATGAGTGGGTAAATATGCTGCTTTATGCAAATGTATGTATATATTTATCATTAGAAATTAGTTAACAACACAAAACAATGACAAATATTGTCCAGAAACCCTCACAGGTACTGCATTTAGCATAAAACGATATGCTCAAATCATAACATGGCAAACTCAAGCCCAACAGGCAACAACAGCTGTCAGTGTGTCAGTGTGCTGACTTGACTATGACTTGCCCCAAACTGCATGTGATTATCATAAAGTGGGCAGGTCTGTAAAGGGGAGACTCGTGGGTACCCATAGAACCCATTTTCATTCACATATGATGAGGTCAGAGGTCAAGGGACCCCTTTGAAAATGAAGCATTATCAGGGAAATGTTCTATCGTCCCTACTACTACTACAGTACCTGCTGTACTGTAGATACTACTACAGTACCTGCTACACTGTAGAAAAACAAGTACCATCCCGTTTTCAAAATTTTGGCATCGAATTGGTACCAAAGTATCAGTTTTCGTGACATCCCTAACATATGACAATGACAAACAGCAAATTGTCACATTTCAGAAGCTGGACCCAGAGAATGTTTGGCATTTTTGCTTGAAAAATGGCTGAAACAATTAATCGATTATCAAAATACTTAATCTTACCTATTAATCGACTCATCATTGCAGCTCTACAACCGTACACAAATCATGGTATGTTGCATGGCCGCTGTATTTAAAAGACATCCTTTTCAGAGCTCTAAATCTAAATGATTCAACTTTTTCTGACTCTTTCAGGATGCATGGGCACCCTGATGTGCACGTAGTGAACATGCTGCAAGTGATACAGTAAGTCTCATTCCTGATGCATACTGTAAAATTTTGATGAAGACTGGAGTATGGAGCCTTTCAATGCCGTTGAGTGCACACATAACCCAGTATCTGTGCAGCAGATTTGAGCATGTGAATGGGTACAGTGGTGAGTCTTTCCAACAGCCTGCTAACCCAAATAGATGGGAGGTCAGCCGGACGTCCTTGTGGCCCCCACTGTGAATGGGGTGAAGCTAGCTAGCATGTGGATTAGCTCAGCTGCTGAATAGAGGAGCGTGTACCGACGGAGGCCTCCGTTCTTTTGTGTCTCGTACCCAGTCGCCCTCCTCCTCCTCCTCCTCCTCTCCACGTCTTTGTCCCTCAATGCACAGGCAAGAGACCCCTTCTCTACTCCTACACTGCAAAAAATTTTCGTCTTGCAGAATATTTCAAATATATAAATTAGGGATGTACTGGTTATCTGACAGTATTTATATTTACTTAAATGTTTATTAAATATGTATTTACTGTACACATTGAAATAAAAGCTGTGGCCTACTTAATCTGACATATTTTCCATGAGTTACTTGATCAAAATACTGAAGGTCCTGGTTCAAAAATCTTAAATTCCTAAATTATTGATATGAAAGATTAACTGAGAGAGTGCGACTCCTGGAATTGACGTGGCACGATCAGATAGAGAGGAGACGCATCACTCTGTTGGAGTTGTGGGAACTACAGAAACACTCGCGATTGTACAGTTTTGTTACAGAGTGGAGGGTCTATCCTCACAAATGATCTTTGGGGAGAACAGACACCGGCTTGCAGAGAGCGTTTTAACCAAACTACAGACAAGTTTAACTTTGACCTGCCATCAAGTTACTTAACATTAATTAGTGACAGCTGATACGATCTGCCGTCGGCAACGTTTGTCATTTTAACTGGTGAGAGTGACGATCTGCGCCGGCTAAAAGTAGGCCTAAAAAAAGTGCTATGACAGTGAAACTGAAACTGTGCAACTAGAGAAATACTATCAAATTGATTATTTAAAACAGTATGAAGCTATCGCCGTGACAATTAACGACGCTCATTTTACGGCACGGCATACCAACACAATACCTCTTTATCCTGTTAAAACCCAGCTGCCCGTCAGCGACGAGCCGGCCTGCCGAAAAGGAAAAGGGGTGAAAACTAAACAGAGAAAGGTGTGGACACCTGTATTTTCTGCTTCAATTCATATTTGTTGGCGTTTATCCTTTCAAAAACAATACAAAGGGAGGCACGCACTTAACGACAAGTGCGTGCTTTTATGGTAAAATATTCATTAAAATAAACAGTACGATTGAATTGTGGAGAATCTAACTGATCTAACGATGTGTAACATGTCCATATTGACAAAAGTTACCCAGCGTTTAATAGAGACCTGCGTTTATTTGTCAAAACGTGTAGCCACACCCGACGAGGTAAAGGGACTCGGCGTCTAACTGGGGCTCGGCTTTTAATTGAAGTTTTACGGTATCTCATTTAGCTGGCAGTTTTTAAGATTTTAAGACTTGT
>CAKAKR010063705.1:0-25151 GCA_916700685.1 Adelosebastes latens | reverse complement strand
CCATTAAGTTACTTAACATTAATCAGTGACAGCTGATACAATCTGCCGTCGGCAACGTTTGTCATTTTAACTGGTGAGAGTGACAATCTGCGCCGGCTAAAAGTAGGCCTAAAAAAAGTGCTCTGTAAGTGAAACTGATTTGGAAGCAAATTTAACTACTGTAAAACTGCAATTAATAGCCCAGGCTTTTATTTGCTTCAATCACTGAACACAAACCGCGTATATTTGGGACGGGCGTCTATATGCTCAGCAAAGATGGGAAATACTATCAAATTGATTATTTAAAACAGTATGAAGCTATCGCTGAGACAGTTAACAACGCTCTTTACAGCACGGCATACCAACACAATACCTCTTTATCCTGTTAAAACCCAGCTGCCCGTCAGCGACGAGCCGGCCTGCCGAAAAGGAAAAGGGGTGGAAACTAAACAGAGAAAGGTGGGGACACCTGTATTTTCTGCTTCAATTCATATTTGTTGGCGTTTATCCTTTCAAAAACAATACAAAGGGAGGCACGCATTTAACAACAAGTGCGTGCTTTTATGGTAAAATATTCATTAAAATAAACAGGACGATTGAATTGTGGAGAATCTAACTGATCTAACGATGTGTAACGTTCATATTGACAAAAGTTACCCAGTGTTTAATAGAGACCTGCGTTTATTTGTCAAAACGTGTAGCCACACCCAGCGAGGTAAAGGGACTCGGCGTCTAACTGGGGCTCGGCTTTTAATTGAAATTTTACGGTATCTCATTTAGCTGGCAGTTTTTAAGATTTTAAGACTTGTTGAGATGTTCTTTGCCGAGCTCTGCCTCCATCCTTCCTAAAGACGTCTCCTGAGGTCATGTTAATTACACGAGGGGGCTCTCTCAAACACGCCGTTGGGAGGTGAGGGAGAGGTTGGCTTGGATCGGAGCGACACATTGCCATCTGTAATCTCATTCAGTGTGATCTGCTCTCACGTCAGCTTTTCACAATTTCTGCCCCTGATTGGTACGATCTGTATGGGGATCAACAGCTCAGGAGGGAGACGGTACTGCTGTGATAATCACAGGAGCAGCATTCATTTCTCCCAATTACTGATGTCCCGGTCAAGCTTATTTTGGCCCCAAACCCGATCCAAATGATACCTAAATGACGTATACCTCTGTTGTGACGTAACACTCAGTTTACTCGCTGTTGTGTGGTGTTACAGAGTGAAGCTTATTTTACCTAATAAACAATCTATGGCAAAGAACAGACACCGCTTTGCAGCGAGCACACAAACCCAACAACAATAAAGTTATATTTTGGCCCGTCATCAAGTTACTCACAGAATTAACGTTTGGCTACTTAAGGCTGGCCCACGCTAAAAGATTTTTCAAATCTTAACAGATGTTGAAAATGTGAGAGACCCCACACATAACGACATGTTAGGATAAATTTAACCGTTTTGTTCCTATAGTGTGCGGTGGGCAACGATTTGGATAAAACAGCACACCACACACTAACAGATTAATTCATCAACAACAAGAGTCCCGACTAAAAAATAGGAAATCTCGTAAAACATCTCGCGATCAAACATGACTTTAGTGTAAACAAACATGGCGGATGACGACGGACGGGACGAATTAGCGATGTTAGTTTTTGCACTACTCTGTACTGAAAATGCACATGGAAAAAAAAGAAAATAATGGATAAAGTCATGGAGACACATTAAATGAACACTTGCGTTGTTGCCACGAATTAACAACACATCGAATGCGACTGTCTGCACCGGCTAAAAATGAGAAGCTGCTAGCTGAATGTTTTGTATAGAGATAACAGATTTGTTACGGTCTGAGTTTAGCGAATCTGTGTGTTTTGCCAAGAATCAATCACGGTGCAACCAAACATTTTTTCACATTCACACACTGAAATTTTCACTCACATCATTGGAGCAAAATACTCGCAGTGTAGAGTCGGCTCTGCAACAGCTGATATGATCTACGGCTGTCAATGAACAATCTAAATTTGAATGTACAGTATATTCAAATAGTAAACAAAAACAGATATTCAAATATGAAAATTAATATTCAATTGGGACAAAATACAGCAGCACTACCACGTCTGTCTGCCTCAAATGCACTGAATGCACTGCATGAAGGGAGTCACACAACGCCACTTTCATTAGCATAATTGAAAGTGAAATATAACGTTAGGTCAAGCTGAACTGTTTCAACAACAGAAAACACGTTTTATATTGTGATAGCCAACAGCAAGTAGGGAACTTTCAGAGGAATCGCCTGGTGATCTTCCTCCAGCCAGCTGCCACCTTATTTAGGTTTTTGTAGTGAAATGAGGACTCCTCATTTCATCTTCACGAATCAGCTGTTCCTGCTCAGTGCTGCGTCGCTGGCTGGTCGAACCTATGTGTTTTTTAGAACGAATATTCAAACGTCATTTTTGGCCAATTTTGACAACCTTAATATGATCCATCTCTACTCCCAATGGTTTGCAAAATCCAGCTATGCGCCCACCCGGTTTTTTAACTACTAGCAACTGGATAAATACACTTAAAAAGTCACCAAACTTTGTTACTCTCTATTTATACTGCCGCTACACTACCTGTCAATGCATCTTCTGCCAAAACGTCACATGCTTCACTGAGGAGACACATGCAGTAACAATCTCAGCTCAGAACTGTTCAAATTACTTAATCTAATTCAGAAATTTGGAGCCTGAACAAGCGCCCACACAGCACATTTCGATAGAAGTATTTTTTCTGATCTAAGCTAATTTAGTAATTGAATAAACTCATTGGACATCTGGCAGTACAGAGTGTGCTTCCCAATTCAGATCATGAAAGACAACCACATACTTTTGGCAGTTCTTTTTGACGGAGGAATCAAGTATCCTGCATCAATGTCATCCAAAATGTTTATTATATTTGTTCCATAAAACTATAATGAGATCTGTCATGAAATGCTACAGAAGGAAGAGAGAGCATCTTGCCAATGAGTGAAAGAGAGTGAAGAGCTCCTCGCTGTCACCTTCAGCCTCTTTCTCTTCACTCAAAGTGTGTTTGAGTCACACATGACCTATAGTTACACACCCTGGGACCGGGCCCTGCTCTCACCGCCACGCTGATAATTAGGATGCAAACCCATTGCCATAACAGCGGTGAAGCCCAGGTGAACGGGGGTGCTAATTGAGTCAGACACCGAGTAATGGAACAACGCGGTCGTTCAATGAATGCTCTACTTAAAACAGCGCTCTTCACCTTCCTCTCTTCAGTGCAACTGCATTCATGAGCCATTTATTCCTGAACAATGCACACCTCACCCCGCCCCCGCTTCCATCGCTAAGTACCCCCCCGAAAAAGCATCTCCTCCTGGTTGCTAGGCAACTGAAAATAAGCGTGAGAGGGAGCGTGGCCATCCTTCGGCAAGAGGAAAAATGAGGAGAAGGAGAAAAAAAGGAGGAGGAGGAGGAGGAGAGTCTATTATAGAAGCTGATACTCCACAAGACTTGATGTTGGCACAAGTGTGTTGATAATGAGGTGAGAAGAGGTGCGAGCCATAAAAGCAGAAAGAACCAAACTCTTCAATATTCACATTTGCTATCTGGTCGGTGCGTCATCAGCTACATTTCATCCCGTTCTTGACTCATGTTAAAGTGGCAGTAGGCAGAATGTTTTAGCATCATAATAATATCATCATCATAACAACCTTTCAGCATATTGTAATTCAAGTGTTCTGAGAGAAAACTAGACTTCTGCACCTCTTAACGGCTGTTTTCAGGCTTTAAAAAATCTGACCAATCACAGGTCATTTCAGAGAGAGAGCGTTCCTATTGGCTGTTCATTCAACGGAGGCAGCTGTCAATCACTCGCAAACTCCGATCAAACAGTCAAACTAGGCAGCGCTGATCAAATATCAATGAATATTGGATTTTATAAATATTGAATGTTTTCAGAAACATCTTGTAGTGTACTGTTTAGATGTAAAATGAGAAAGTATGCTCCGGCTGGTGGGCGGTGCTTGGTATTTCCTCAACTGATCTCGACATGGCTGCCGGGTCTCATTTTACAGCTAAACAGTACGCTACAAGATGTTTCTGAAAACATTTGAGGAGAGAAATAGGTATTAGAGTAACAGAATATTGATTCATATTTGATCCGCGCTGCCTAGTTTGACCGTTTGATCGGAGTAGGCGAGTGATTGACAGCTGCTCAGAGATGGCAAGGCTCCACCATCGGCTCTGATTGGTTGTTTTCCTCTGGTCTGTGAAATCTTGCAGATGCCATTAAGCTGGGAACAGACCAACCCGACATCAGAGAACTAACGGCGACTAAGCCCGCCTCGAGCCGCCTCATGTCGCCTTTGTTTTGGCTGACAAGTTGCACCCGAACACACCGCAAAGACTACAGCCGACGGCCAGTTAGCACGTACGTTCTGCGCCTGCGTGAGATGAAATAACTCTCCACACCAGCAGGCGGCGGTAGTCTGAATTCGTCATTCAAAAAGGGAAACCAGAAGACCAAGGACGGTATACAAGATATACAAGCTGTTGTTATGATAAGTACATTGGCTTGGTGTGTCAGGGCCTTTAGGAGCACCGCAGGACACCGGAAAGACACCGGAAGACACAGAGGCACATGATTCTTTCTTCAGATTACAGATTTCAGATTTTTTGTCAGGATATAGTGACTTTCTTTAATCATATTTGCTCCAATCTTGCCTACTGCTGCTTTAAGACTAAACACTGTTTAGCATCAGATGTTCTAAAGAAAAGATAACAATTAGAAAAGATAACAATTGGGTGCATATGCCAACATATTCTAAGGAAGAATCAGGGAAGAAAAGCCCTTTTGCCCTTAGACAATTGTGTCTTGCACCTCCTAAAATTCACCAGCCTGTTTCAACATTTCCCCAGCTTTAATATATTTTAGGAAAAGGCCAGGATGTCAAAATCATGGCTGGTTTCCCCTTGTTAGAGTTGACAAACCACCCAGCCAGAAGCATATTTGCTGGTGGTCAGTTTAGCATCAAACTGGCGGTCATTTCCTGATCTGATGAGGATGAATTTACAGCACTCAAAGCCAGCTGGTGAGAAAATATGGATTGTGCCGACCACCTCCACCAAGCAGACAGCAGCAGGCAGTCTTTTTGATAAGCAGACAATCATGCTCCCCTCTGTTTGCCTGTCAGAGGAACCAGACTCTACCACAAAAGGAAGGTCGGCGAGGCTTTGATTACCTCCACTGGGTCACAATTTAAACGCAGCGGCATCATTCAGCTAACTGGGTCAGGAACGCTGTGACTGCCACTGCTGACACCAACTGGTCAAAATGGGGAACTGTGTCTCTCCAGCCACCCAGAGCTGCTATTACTAGTCCACTGAAGCATGGACAACCAATGAAATCAAATTAATTACAGTCTACTGGTCTGATACAGACACATTTTAACATGGATGTTAAAACAATAAAGCAAAACTGGATCAAATTTACCTATTAAGACTAAATTCCCTTTATAAAAAGCGTGCTTCAACGGCAATAGATTTTATATTATTGTATGTTGGACCATCAATAAATGGCTCCAAAGACAGAAACCCGCTGAAGTGAATGCACAGCTTGATAAGAGACAGGGGCAGTGGGCTGTCACTTCTTCTTCAGCAGTTCCTTTCAATGGACACTAATGTGAATAGGTTCGGAGAAGCTGAGCTCAGTCAGGCTGGATGATGCAGGAAGGATGGATTCCAGGATATATTTGCTAAGCACTTATTCTCTTTTTCCAGCAGTGTCCCGTTTCATACTGACACAGTTACGATGCTAGTAAATCTAAATTGAATGTGTTGATGGGAAAGAGTAATCTCTCCATTCATAAATCCTCTTCCTCCTGGTTTATTAGCTGTAAATCAGAGCTTGTATTGTGGTCTTTCGCCCAAATGCCCAAACTCCACCTTATGGTGGAGAAGGTCCAGCCTGCAGTAGCAGTGCACATAATGACATTTGCACCAAATTCAACAGCCTCTGACAACATGCCAAATTTGATTTTGTAACAACTGTCCTCACACCCATTCACACCTGGGAGTGTCCAGTAACCAGTACTTCCCTGCTGCAACCAAGTAGTTCCTCTTGCACAACTAGGGTTTGATGCTTTGCACACACACTCTCCCCTGTGCAACACATGACACATTAATTAAAGAAGTCAAAAAGACTTTTCTCTACCCGCTGCGATACTTTGATATTAGGGCTGCGTATTGGCAAGAATCTGGCGATACGATACGTATCATGATACAGAGGTTACGATTCAATATATTGCGATTCTGTAAGCCAGAGCGATATATTGCGATTCTTTAAATCCATTTTTAGGAAAACTCTCATAGTATAAAAAGCACACCATCATATGCATAAAATATATTGTATAGTAAAGTTTAATTGCAACTGCATTTGCATTTATCACAGTCCCTGTAACATCAACATCATAGCACTACTTTGAGAGGGCACATATCTTTGCAAATTAAATAAATTACTGACTGAGTTCATTTTTACATGTAAACTATTATTAAAAATCGATAGTGTTTTAAATCGATGTAGTATCACAAAACATAATATTATACTACTCTCTATTTTTGAAATTTTCTGACACCCCTACTCTGTATATTCCCTCTGTCCCACTACGAACAACGTATTGTACTAAGAGCGACCACTTTTGAACCAACAGACTTGAGATGTACTGATCCAGTATTCTGGACCAAATCCATAGAGCCTGAGAGAATGCCAACCACTCTGGACGAGAAGTGTGGTAAAATTTCCGTACAGATGGACATGAAATCACACACACTAAAAGGCTTTCCCCATATCGTGACTACAAGTCTAAGTTTGAAAGAGGATTGACACAGTACCAGCAGCAAACAAAGAGTGTAAAGCGCCAGCTACCGCACAGGAAAAACAACTTCAAGTCAAAGATGTAATCTAGTGCTATTATAAAACATAATCTGTCCTAATTAAGATAAATTTAACAGAACACACCTGAGGAGTGCTTCAGGCAGACTGTGTCTGGAATTAGGCAGGTTCATTTTGTCAGTCAAATCTGGAGAATCTACAGTGCATATAAATACAGGCCATTGCACAGATCATTCATCAAACTGTCTCTGAATGCAAAGTAGAGAGTCAGGATGAGGAACAGAGGGTGGTGAAATAACAACCACCTGGCTGTGGCTGTTAACTTTGTCTGATTAACTAATCTCTTTGGCATTTAACGAACCACTTAACAGTGTTTAACAGAGTTTATTTTCCTATTTGTTACTGGGGCCAGCACCTGAACTCAGAGTTCTGCTGCGGTGGGACTATGGCTCCTCCAGCCGATCACCGGTTCCTTTGTCAAAAGTCCCATAATAACTTAGAAATGGAAAAAGAAATTGCCACAACCACAAATGTTTCTGTGAGTGATAAGTATAAGATGTACATTGCTGCACAATTTGGTAGCAAGCCATCATCTTCTTTGAGTCTTATCTGCTCCAAAAACCACTATGTCCTGCAGATAGAGAAGCTAGTTTCTTCAACTACTGATAAGACCAAAATCTACTGCACACAAACATTGTGAAACACTTGTCTGCAATATGGCCATGGTTGAGGAGTTGGTGTATTTCACAAGGCATTCAATTTTAAAGAGGACCTTATATGCGTTTGTGCTTTTTCCATTTCCTTTCCTTTCTGTTGGATTGTTTTCAGTGCATGTAAAAGGTCTGCAAAGTTAAAAAACGCAAAGTCCACGCCAACAGAAACACTGCTCCTAAACTGCCTGAAACGCCTCACTTGAAGTCCTGCCTTTTCTTCCGTAAAGTGGTGATGTCACCAAGTAACACATTTGCATAAAACCTGTTTAGCGGCCAGTTTGGCACGCCCTCAAACAAAGCTAGTTAGAGCGAGCCATAGACTGCATATAAAAAGTGGACGTAGTCACCGTGACGTCATACATTGGTTTGTGGACTGTCGTTTTGAAGCCTCAAGTTCGGCATTTTGGCAGTCGCTATATTGGTTTCTGACCTGAAAATAAGCATAATAGGTCCTGTTTATCGAAATCAAAGTAGCTGGTCTGTTTCCATTTACTAAAAACACAACACAGATGGCAGTGATGGAAACAATATTAGAAATCTTCCTCTTACTTAGCCTCTTTTGCACAGTTCACATCTTAACTTTGGCCGAGCTTTAAAAAAATCCTTTTAAGTTTCTCTCGAAGCTTATCCTTATCTAGCCCCCCATCCGTCACGACTGCTTTAGATTTAGTGAGGGGAATACATTTAAACATGCTTTTACCTGGATTCACCCCATCACTGTACTTCACTAGCAGAGTGTCTTTGACATCATGCCTACGTAGCAGCCGCGACCTTTCCCTCACTTGGCCAGAGCCCTCGCTGGCATGGCAGGTCAGATATTAGAGAGCCAGCTGTGAGGGCTTTGGAGTGTTTGCCTTGAATTACCACTTTGGGTGCTTCAAGGTGCAAAAGTCTAAAGGGTGATCCAGGCTTGGGTACAGCTGATTGAATGCAGACAGAGAGTGGATGAAAAACAGGCTCCGATTGTGGAGTTTTTCCGAGGCAGGGCAGGGCAGGGCAGCCTGCCCCGTCAAAGGTAGGGCAAACATTTCTGGCTGAGATCATGTTACCAAAGCAGTGCACAGGTTCTAAATAAAGGTTCCTGACCAGTCGGATCTGGCTTTGGGCGAATATGTGCTGCGTCTGAGTGTGTCACGTCATTCAGCTAACTCAGAGGGTTTTCTTTATATTCTTTCATTTTTATACTTTTGTACTGAATATTGATTTTGGATCGGATTGTAACACTTAGGTCAGTGTGACGTATGGAAATGTTTGTCTTTTCCAGGCTTATTTTTGTATTTTCAAAGACCATTCTTGTTTCCAGAACCCATCCCAGACTAGCAATGTTGTAGTCAATCTTTTTCCAGTAAAAAGTCTGTAGGAAAAAAGAGATTTTATTTCTGAGGCATGAGTTAATTCTCTGGGGAATATGATGTCTTGCATCGCCCTGTCGGGGTTTCTTTCACAACAATGATCGGCTCGCTGTACATTATCCCTTACTTATCATACTGTCGGAGATGTGTCTGTGTTTTTGTTCCGGTGCTTTGCACGGAGCTGACACCCGCCCGCTCGCTCTCATCCCCGGCTCTCTGAAGCTCTGTACCCCGCTGTTTCCTGGTAAAGGCAGCGATGTCTGCAGCATGGACGTCCCCGGGGACCGCCGGTACAATAAACTTTTATTTTGATGTTGATAAAATGTACCCGAATTCTAGAATATGTAGGATATTACTACTGACATTCATCATATATTTCGTCACAACGTCTGCTGTATTAGCCATGTGTTTACTACATGTTTATTTGCATTATGGATGCTCATTTTGAAAAATGTTCTTAACCAATAACCGACCCTCGTTAACCGATTATTAACCGTTAACCTACAAGATTTGTGCCTCGTACCAGCTGCAGGAGCACAACAGATATTCGTTGACGGGAGTCCCCGGTTCACCCGTCCGGGAGCATTAACTTGGCAGCCACGATGCTGCATGTAGTGTCGCGGACATGCAGCCACTTTCCCAGTAAAAGTCTCCAACGCACATTTAGTTTAGTTAAGCAGGTTGTCAGTTGTGTGTCTGCCCGGCGTAACGATACTTTGTCTGCCCGGCATAACTTTAGCGAGTGGCCAAAAAACAGTGTGTATTTGTGCTTCGTTAGCAGCTATAGCATTGCCAGAGGCTAGCCGCCACACACGTAGTCTGCGTAACTTTAGCAAGTTTTCCAACAGACCGTGTGTGTGTGTGTTGCCGTGAGTGTGAGGTTGTTGGTGGCATTATAGCTGTGAACGTAAGTGTGGCAGTGTGTGTACAGTTTATTTGTCGGTGAATAAATGCTATGAAACTACAACTCCGCTCCGCTCAAGCGAGCTGGAGAGACCGGAGCTGACTCCGTGTATCCTGCAACTCCGGCTCCGCCTCTTAAGGTGGGCTGTTAAGGTGGACCAGCTTTTCTCCTTAAAGTGACGAGCCGCTCCTCTGAGCCGCTCAGCTTTTGAGTTCATTATTAACATTTCTTTTAACCGTTTTAACCGATAGCGTTAATCGGTTAAAATGTTTAATGTCGGTTAACAGTTAAACAGTTAATTATGGACATCCTTATTTGAATATAGAGTGGGGAAGTGAGATCCGATCACAAGTCGTCACTGGAGACGCATGTGAAGACGGGTGTGAACAGATGTACTTAGAGACATCCACTTGTGATCATATCACTCAGGACACATGTTAATGCCAAGTCTGAACAGGGCATCTGTGTCCTATGAGCTGCTGGTACTGTGGCAATCCTGTCTACCAAAACAAGCAACAAACTCAATAAATGGATAATTTTCACCTTTTATATTTATTCCATCTCCTCTAAGAACAACAACTTCCTGTGTCCCACTTGACTAATCATCAACAGAAGATTATAACTAGAACTTTTTTGGCAGTCACATTGAAGGTCTCAAGTAAAACATCAATGAAAAATGTCACGTTTTGTCCTCAGTTTCTAGGCAAGCTTATAAAAATGTTAATAACCACACAGAAAGATATCAATTGAAAGAGGAAACTTATCAATAGTAGCCTCAATATTTTATCGACACAAAGACGCCACATAACAAGTAAGTAAGTAAAGGACACATCTTGCGTTATTTCCTAAGGGGGATCTGTCTCTCTCCTGCTGTTAAGCTACTGCTGTTGCCACCTTAAGGTGTTAAGGTGTATGCCTGCAACAGGACCAGGCAAGTTCACTAGGGGGATGCCAAAGGTCATTCGGAGAAATGCAAGAAACCACTAGCTAAATTAAAATTAGAGGAGGCAAGTTGAGAGAAAGTGGCCGATGTAATAAACTAATAAAGTTTCGAGGGGGAATCCCGCAGTTCAACGATCATTTTTATAAAAGGGGAACAAAGAAAACAAACAAACGTCTCACTGGTGTTAATGAGGAACAGGAAGAGAAAGTATGTTATGAATGTAACATGTTACTCTCACTTTTAAGATCTGTAATATAAGGTCAGTCAGGGTACAGAGCAGCTGTGGCTTTCAGTTCCCTCCAACATCTCACTATGAAGTTACCTGTAATAACATTTGCAGAAGAGAGCGATTACCTGCATGTTATTAGTCAAATCTGGTAAGAGAGGAAAACGCTGAAACTATTAACAACCAAGGTCAAGAACTCCATTTTGCTTTAACCTCATGGCAGCATGGAAATAACCCAGTATATCTAATAATGCGTATTTGTTCCGACCTAATTTGCATACACATTACACATGCAGCTCAGACGTGCAAAATGTGGCATGTCATCTGCAGTACCAAAGGGTTCATTTGATTATGAAAATCTGCTGTTGTTGTACATAGTGTCACAAATTTACATTTTGTCAAGTCAAGAGACATTTCTACCTGCTAAAATACCTCTTTATTCATTTAACACTTACTACCACACTGGATGAAGTTTGCAATTCACCATACACTGGAGAATAAATCATTTTTAATAAGTATTTGAAAGGTTTGATGACACTATTAAACTGTAAAAGACTATATTTAAATCAAGACATTTACATATAACTGCCTCAAAAACGTTCCAACCTTTGTAATTTTGGTGAGGAAAAACTGGCGGATGAAATGTACATTATTAATTTGATTGATATCTTAGCAAAATATTATATCCATAAAATGATATGGCCAAAGTCTCCCGTCAAGGGCTAGATTTTCTAAAGCCTGAAAACAGCCATGAGGAGATGCAGACGTCTAGTTTTCTCTCAGAACACTTAAAGTACAATATGCTGAAAGGTTATTAAGGGTTCTTTTCCCAAAGATGCCGAAAACATTCTGCCTACTGCAGGTTTAAGCTACGGTTTTGGGCCCTCCAAGGGAAAAAGTTTGGCCACCCCCTGGTTTAGAGCAATTTCTAGTAACTTTTGAAGACATTTCTAGACTTATGTAGGAGGTCTGGGGTTTTGTTTGTCAGACTGCCAATTCAGAAATCACCAGCAGTATACACACTGAACTTTAACACCTTTCCTGTGCAAGACGTGACAAGGTTTAGAGACAGCAGCACGAATGCCACATTAAACCTGACACATAAACCTCAAAAGGCCCATGCTTTTTGGTTATGACTGCTCGGTTTCCCCAACACATACATACATGCACTCAACCATCCTATGTGTTGCCTAAAGGCTCTCCTGTCCTCTCTAGTGGGAGCCAGCTGGCTTTCTGAAAGAGCACATTCTTCCATCTGCTGCTCAGCCACACAGTCACAGGAGACTCATCACTTTGCTGCTGAGAGAGCAGGGCGACACATAATGCCAACTAGACCACTGAGCCGACATTGAATGTCCAGCTGAGGTAAACACTTGAGGTCCACAAGGCTAACAAGCAGAGGTAAACTTGGGATCTAAGTCAGGGGTTTACATTTCTGTTAAAGTTTGCTTAAAATGCATCCCTGACAGGGGGGGTTACCCCTCTGTTAGACCTGAAAACTTGGCAAACAGACAGCATGAAGTCACCCACAATTGACACTGTAAACTACCAGATAAGAGACTACTGTAAAAAGATGTTATTTTACTTTGGTCTATCTGGTTCTTCCTCTGCAGTAGTGACCAAATGTCTCTTCATAGATTAAAAAAATGAACTGTAAGTTTATCTGGACGAGTTTAAGTCAGTCAAATCGCCTGACTGACCTAAAAAGCAGTAAATAGTACAAGCAGTTTATTAAAGCAGTACTTTTACTTTACTAAAAAAATCCTTAATCTTTAATAAAACCCCAAATCTGGAGTTCATGTTCATACCTTCAAAAACTAGGCATCGGCACCAACTTACATGAGCATTGCTCTTATCCTCCTTTGACTCCATAAAATCAGTCCATGAATGAAATAATAAAACCACACAGAGAAAGTCTTGTTTTCTACCATTTCTCATTTAGGTATTTTAAGCATGTTCTACTTCGTAATTATGGGTGAATGTAAGTGTAAAATGTAATCATCCATTTGTTCCCAAACGTGTGGTTCAAGTCCTTTCAGAGTCTCCTCGATCAAGGAGATATTTTAATTTCACTGTTGATGATGTCCTCTATCAATATAAACCACAATGAGAGACAACATCTAAAGATTGTAGAGTAAACTATAGACTTATGTGCAGTCATATCCAACTAAAATTAATCTGTTTTTTAGGACAAAGTGTAGTAAAATAACGCCTGTAAGAGAAGGTTTAGGACCTCAAAAAACCCTGGCTTAAAGTTTTTCATATTACACCTTGAGTTTGTTATTATTGACACAGTAAACTACCAGATAAGAGACTCATGATGGAAACCACTAAAAACACTCTTAAGGTGCATGGAAAGGAACAATAATCACATGTTGGCTCTGGACATCTTATTGATTCTCAACTATGCATTTAACTATTAGCAACGCACGTTTTCCAAAAGCATGAGGGTTTCCCATTTAAACTTGATATTACACCTTGAGTTTGTTATTATTATTGACACTGTAAACTACCAGATAATAGACATTGACTCATGATGGTGACCATTAAAAACACTCTTAAGGTGCATGGAAAGGAACAATAATCACATGTTGGGCTCTGAACATCTTATTGATTCTCAACTAATGCATTTAACTATTAGCAACGCACGTTTTCCAAAAGCATGAGGATTTTCCATTTAAACTTCCCATATTACACCTTGAGTTTGATTATTATTGACACTGTAAACTACCAGATAAGAGACATTGACTCACGATGGAGACCATTAAAAACACTCTGCTCTCTCCAGTTGGCTTAAGGTGCATGGAAAGGACCAATAATCACATGTTGGGCTCTGATCATCTTATTGATTTCTCAACTATGCATTTAACTATTAGCAACGCACGTTTTCCAAAAGCATGAGGGTTTCCCATTTAAACTTGATATTACACCTTGAGTTTGTTATTATTGACACTGTAAACTACCAGATAAGAGACATTGACTCACGATGGAGACCATTAAAAACACTCTGCTCTCTCCAGTTGGCTTAAGGTGCATGGAAAGGACCAATAATCACATGTTGGGCTCTGAAACATCTTATTGATTTCTCAACTAATGCATTTAACTATTAGCAACGCACGTTTTCCAAAAGCATGAGGGTTTCCCATTTAAACTTGTGTTAGCCACTCATCCTGCTGCTAGCTCACTGCTAACAAGCGCTGTCTAACTAACATCTCCAAAACATTTTTAATAATAACTTTTTATTAAAGTGTGAATGGCAGCATGTGTGTGTGTGTGAGCTTACCTCAGTTTGTGTGCGTGTGAGCGCGGGTTAAATCCTTATTATTCGTAGCGAGCATTTCTTCCAGCAGCAGCAGGTCAACATGTGTCTGGTATCCAGCAGCAGCAGCAGCAGACTGTGTGTGTGTAGACGTGTCTGGATAGCTAACAGTTAGCTAACAGTTAGCCACCAGTTAGCTAACCTGTAACAGTTAGTTAGCTCCGACCGCCTCAAGATGTCGCTGTCACTGATCTACCGCTAGCTGTTCGACCAGCAGACACTCAACACGGATCATATAATATAATGTCATATTTTTTTTAGCTTTATAATAAACGAAAGATACTTAAATACGCCGGTTAAGATTAACCCACTATGAGACGAGCATTAGCTTGTGGCTAACTGTCTGTCAGTGTGTAGTTAACTGTCAAAACTTCATCCTACTGCGCATGCGCTGATTTTTTCAGGCACAGACTAAATTTCTTAATAATATCTGCTGGACTTCTGCTTATGTTGCTAGATTTCTATATAAGTTTTTATGTTTTTCTTTTTTTTTATATATATATATATATATATTTTTTATTCACACATGTACATTTGGATTATACACAGCTGCTTTATCAGGAAATAATAATAATAATAATACAAAAAAAACAATTCATAGTTAGGCAAACAAACATAAAAAATATATTAAAATGATAGTCTCCAAAAATAAAGATAAAAAATAAAAAATAATAAATAATAAATAAATAAATAAAAATGCCTTAAAAGAAACAGATGTTAGTTTTGGCTAAATTCACAATTAAATCAGTACAGCACCTTATCACACTGGTATTTTAAAATAGTAATATTAAATATAATATAATAATTACAGGAGCCCATTAGGTTAAAAACATGTCTGCCTTTACATGGATTTTTGCTGTTATTGTTTCCATTGCGTCTACTTTTACTGTCTTGCAGTCTTGAAACACTGGTGGAAGATTTGATTTGTGGAAGATTTGATATAAACCTCAATGATGAATGCAAAAAATGTTTGATGTTGCAGAAAAAGAGGGCTTTGGAGAACTTATTTTTTTAATTGCCATGTCGTGTCATATCATGTCATGATGCCACAGTTATTTCCAGACAGGCAAATGAATGGCAGCAACACTTTGAGGTCACTGATTTTTCTCAGCCACATGAAGTGTGATATAATGATATATATTTATATTATACTTTGGTCTATCTGGTTCTTCCTCTGCAGTCATGATCAAATGTCTCCTCATAGATTAAACAAATGAACTGTAAGGCTATCTGGATGAGTTTAAGTCAGTCAAATAGCCTGACTGACCTTAAAAGCAGTAAATAGTACAAGCAGTTTATCAAACCAATACTTTTACTCCTCAAGTCTGATGCATAGGTAAGTGTCAAATAAAAATTGTTTTTCCATCAGTTGGATTCATGAAATAACACTAATTCCATCACTTAATTTAAAAGCAATGGCGCTATGATATAATATAAAAAAAAATCCTTAATCTTTAATAAAACCCCAAATATGCAGTTCATGTTCATACCCAACTTACATGAACATTGTTCTCATCCTCCTTGTTCCTCCTTTGACTTTCTCTTTGACACAGGGAAAGTCTTGTTTTCTACCATTTCTCATTTAGGTATTTGAGCATGTTCTACTTCCTAATTATGGGTGAATGTAAGTGTAAAATGTAATCATCCATTTGTTTCCAAATGTGTGGTTCAAGTCCTTTCAGAGTCTCCTCGATCAAGGAGATATTTTAATTTCACTGTTGATGATGCCCTCTATCAATATTACCACAATAAGAGACAACATCTAAAGATTGTACAGTAAACTAAAGATGTATGTGCAGTCATATCCAACTAAAATTAATCTGTTTTTTAGGACAAAGTGCAGTCAAACAACGCCTGTAAGAGAAGGTTTAGGACCTCAAACAACCCTGGCTTAAAGTTTTTCATATTACACCTTGAGTTTGATTATTATTTTTACACAATAAAGAGCATCAGAAATTATGAGTGAGTCAGTAAATAGAAAATTTGTCATTTAATGCAACATAATTGTGACTGAATTACAATTAATCTCATGGAAATAAATCACCAAACTGACAGACAGGATGTTTCATACAGGTATATATTACAATGTGCCTTGTTATATAATACAGTCAGGTTCTGTTTTTTTTTTTTAATAAAAATAAGCACTGGAGGAGAATGTGATACGTTTTGATTTTATTGTAAATTGGACATTATGCACATTACTTAGCGACTGATGACTTGTTAATTAAGCTTGTTAAGTGGTCACAGAACTCCCCCGCGCCGAGCGAGAGTTCAGACGGTGTCAAGTCAAAAAAGGCAATTTAGCCGGGAGCGCCGCGAGCTTAAGATCTCACATACAGGACGAACGGTGAGGGAAGTACCGAGATGAGGGAACAAGAACATTGAGTGGCTGACAGTGGTGACTGCTTGTGCCAAAGATACCATTCAATGAACACAAAGAAGGTATTTTTTTGATTTCGTTGACGTGAAGGGAGTCATTCTTTGAGCAACAATTCTCCCAAAATTGATTTGTTTCACCATCAAATTCAAACCGTTTTTTCAGCAGGTCAAAAATAAGGCGTGGTCTCACTGACACAATAAATATTGCACACGTGATATTGTATTTTATAAGGATGATTTTGCATACAAGTGTTCGCCCCCCCTTTCCTATGTCGACTTGTACTATTTCCTCAAGTTATATTTCCCCAAATACACTTATCTTTATCATCATTGATTCAATATACAGAGGAGTTAACAGTGTCTGTATAAAAACAAAATAACATCAATAAAAGTAGACATCCAATGTGTAATGTGACATCTGGCTGTGAGACCAAAACCTCTCTTTGTCCCAGTTTTCTCTAATTTCTGTACAAAGACGATACAACTATCCAGTCATGCAACGTTGTTTGGGAGGAGGTGGGGTGGGGTGGGGTGGGGGGGCAGTTGTCTGTTATGTTCTCCGTCGTTTTTTTAAGCGTTCTGCATCTCCTTGCCGATCTTGTAGCTCAGGATCTTGTTCCAATCGATCTTGGTGCGTGTCACAGGAAGCTGGCGGCGTAAGGCTTTGAAGGTAGTGTCCGACATGGTCTGGTAATTCTCGTTGATGGCCGTCTGGAAGGAGAAAGATGGAGAGAGGAAGGTGGAGAATTATAAATAAGTAAAATGTATTTAAATGCATGAGTCTGAGTGTTGTGTGATCATTATGGAAACCTTTTCAATGATGAACTAAATCATTAACTTTTTTGTTTGTTTGTTTCAAGAATTATACTTTTTTATATCATTCTATAGCTTATTATGTATTCAAATCCGAACATTCAAAATTTTTTGTCAAAGTACGTATGTTTTAGCGTCAAAAAGCTATTTTCCCACGTGATCTGACGTAGGTTTCTGCATGATGACGCCGCTACATGTACAGCATATATACATCCTAATGGTCAGTGTATTAACGTTACATACAGTAACTTAGATGGCGGTCGGCACGCTCCCAGTTTGGAGAAGCAGACAGGAGTACAGCGACGGAAGCTAAGCAAGGTACTGCTGTGGACGCCACGTTAGTTCAGATCCAAAAGTCACACAATAACACAAACAAACTAACTGATCGATGCAGCGGTAGACCAGCAACTCCTGTGTTCTGAGAGGTAAAATTACTGTTTTTGTCAATGGAGTCTGGTGGCTTTAAAGAGAGCGATATAGCGTCTTCAGTTCCCCACCAGAAAGGGCTGTCTGACGGCGAGGTAAAGTGGTGAAAATATTCTAAATATAACATACACTTAAACTGATATTGATTTTTTTTAGGTGGCAGCTTTACCTCTCCGTCAGACAGCCCTTTACGACGGGGACCTGAAGCCGTTATATCGCTCTCTTAAAAGCCACCAGACTCCATTCACAAAAACAGTAATTTTGCCTCCCAGAATTTAGGAGTATACATACAACCCCTCTTCAAAAAATCAAAACTAACCCTTTCAGTTATTTCCAAACTTAGCACAGCTAACGTTGACTCAGCTAGTGCTAGCGTTCACAGTATTCATAACTTTATTGATTAGCTTACTTTAATGACCTATGTCACTGCATTTCCATTAGAAAAAAACAGAACAGAACGCAGATGGACTTGCCCTTTTGATTTGATTTTCAGATAATATGTTTAAATAGTCAAGATTCAAAAATATTTTCACAGTTTATGTATGACAGTGTTTTTTGTGAGTTCTGGGAAGTCAAATAAAGTCTTTAGTTCCTTTAAATGAATTCCCCACTATGACTCAGCTTTCGATCTGTCGTAGCCTAAAAACTTGACATCATGAGGAAAATCCTGTGATGGAGGTTTGCAGTGTGAAAGTGAAGGATTTCATCATTTCATCCTGACAACTGCAAAACATGAGCTCTTCATGTCGTCTCATTTTTAGCCAACTGCATATCTCACACCATCAGTAAATTAATCAGTAAAATAAAGTGTGGGAGCAACAACCCTCTTCATGTACACGTTGGTTAAAAACCACAAGCTAAGGTGAAAGCCTGTAATCCGCATATTCCATAACACAGAATATCTGTTTCACATTTTTACAAACCTGATAGTCGTTCTCTGCAGCCTCCATGATCTTAACAAACTCCTTTGCAGTTGAAGCCTCATTCTGAAAGACAACAACACACGCATAATTAAAAAGAGTAAAGGGAACAAGTGTCATAAACAACAGACTTCAGAGTATACACAAGCTAATAACTCCTCCACACTGCAAATAATTAGGAAAAACACATCCCCAGGCAGGGAGCTGTTGGCAAATCAAAACAGCATTTTGAGGTAAAACCAGAAATGGGACGGATTATCGAGGTACAATCACCATCAATAAATAAAACTAATAATGAGAATAATGTATTCAATATATGAGATGTCACAGTCACATAGGAGATGACTTGAATGGAATTTGCTGACTGCTGTAGCCTATATTTGAGGTCTATGTCTTTGTGGTTTGAGCTCTGGTCACAGCACATTACTTTTTTTCATCTGTCGCTGCATGCACATAAAAAACATGTTCAGTTATACTCACAGAAATTGACATGGACTCCTGCACCTCTTTGTGGCTCACCAGCTGAACGTTTCCATCTTCATAGTAATGAACCTGGAACAATGAAAGGTTTAGTTTCTCTACATTGAGTACATAAAATTCATTCTGCAACTCAAAACAATAAAACATGTAGAAAAGCAACAATAAAAAGCTGTGTGGGGTCTAAAAAAAACACTCTAAAAGATAATAGGGCAATAATATCAAGATGACAAAAAGACTTTGTTCATCTAGTGTTAAAACAGTTGATACTAAAGCATGTATTAGAAAAAGGGCTTTCAGGTATGCTGCTCCTGCTGCTTGGTATTTACTGCAGACTGATTAGGGTCTAGGGGAGCTAGTCTCTTTAAGTGTTTTTAAAAATAGATTGAAGGAGTTGGAGGAAGGTACATCAGCTTGTAGATGCTTTGGCTGAGCTATTTGCCCCTATGTGAGCTGAGTCTTATTTTTGTATATTCATGCTGTGACCTGAAGTTTTATTGTCTGTAACGGTTATTTGTTGTGCGTCTGAAACTTTGTTCAATGTGCTGCTGCTGTCTTTGCTAGGTCACTCTTGAAAAGGACATTTTTTATCTCACTGAGGATTTTCCTGGTTAAATAAATAAAATAAAAATACAATACAATATATAACAAAATACCTGGATTTTCATGATTCCTGCCACTTGAGTGGTGGAGGGGGAGACGGTGAATTTCCATTCTGACCTCCAGCGTCCATTCCTGAGCAGAGAGGTGAAGATGAAAACCAGACTTTGAATCACTCTTTCCATAACATAACTTACAACAATGTCACACAAAAATTAGGAGAGTTGGCAATAATCTCCCCCAACTGAAGCTGCAAGTGGACCGCATGTCTTGCTAAAGAAAACCACACGTCTGCTTCAGGAAACAGAAATATTCACCACACTTTGTCAGTTGAGATGATCTTCTAGACGCTAGATGTTATCTTGAGTTTTATAATGAGCCAAAGAGAGATAAGAAACAGTGTGTTCTCATTTGAGCTGCATTATGTCACATCATATATCATGATATATTCAACATTATCAGCTACCAATAAATAAGCTAACTCAGGATTAGATTTGTAGACATAGCTATTCTAATATACAGACAGCTGACAAATTAAAGGAAACACCTGAATAAAACAACAGAAGCAGAAGCATCCATAGAAGAAACGAGGGGTCAAACTTGTGCTAAATTTTGGCAAGGAAAAACTGGCACGGACATTTTCAAAAGGGGTCCCTTGACCTCTGACCTCAGGATATGTGAATGAAAATGGGTTCTATGGGTACCCACGAGTCTCCCCTTTACAGACATGCCCACTTTATGATAATCACATGCAGTTTGGGGCAAGTCATAGTCAAGTCAGCACACTGACACACTGACAGCTGTTGTTGCCTGTTGGGCTTGAGTTTGCCATGTTATGATTTGGCATATTGTTTTATGCTAAATGCATTACCTGTGAGGGTTTCTGGACAATATTTTTCATTGTTTTGTTTTGTTAAATTATTTCCAACAATAAAAAAAATACATACATTTGCATGAAGCAGCATATTTGCCCACTCCCATGTTGATAAGAGTATTAAATACTTGACAAATCTCCCTTTAAGGTACATTTTGAACAGATAAAAAAATGTGTGATTAATTAACTATGGACATGTGATTAATCACAATTAAATATTTTAATCGATTGACAGCGCTAATAAAAACATCTTGTGAATTTTGGAAAGGATTAGATGTATCTTTTTTTTTAATACATTTAGACTTTTGGACTTTCCAAAGCTCTGGAGTTATTGGAATCTTTTTGATCACACAAAACAGAAACAATTCTACGAAACCACCACTCGAGTCTAATTCTACAAATAGTATAATACTAATAATATTAGTGTAGCACAAAGGCAGTGTTAGTATGAATTCAGACCTTTAGATAACTGAGGATATCCCTGTCCTGTACACATGCTAATAAATTAGCATCAAGGCTATTAAATGCCTGTTTGCATCATCTGATATAAAAGAGCCATTTTATTAACCCTGCTCTTTGAAAGCAATAATAAGGTAATAATGTGGTTTCAAGAAAAGCTGTTTTCTTTATTATAATGTCGTTGTACGACACCAAATCTAATCACATAAAATGGTTGAATCCGAGTACCATAAAGACAATTCCAGCTGTTTATTCTTGTTTTTACGACTACATTATAGACCTTGAATCAAACACGGTGCCTCTGTCAATTTCAGTTTCATATCTTAATCTCCTCCCATATCTGGCCCTGTAGGTTCCTCATTACGGGAACATGGCGGTAAACGGTGGCAGTCACATACAGGAGCTGTGGGATCATTACACCCAACAACCCGTAAGCCCAGTAAAACCCAGCAGCAAAGAGGATTGGTGCACTTCTTATCCAATTAGATTAACCTGATCAGGAACAGATCAGCAACGCTTATGAGGCCCAACAGTCTCCGGAGTTAACTGGTCATTAAAGTAATGCCTTTGAAGCGTCTTGTACATATCAAACAACAGTTCAGGCTTTTCTAAGTTTGATTTGGAAACCATTGCTGGGACAAGCCCAAGAGAGGCTCTTCTGGAATCAAACAGTGTACTGCTTTGTGTGTATAATGTGTTTCCCTTAGAAAAAAGAAAATCACATTTAATATTAAGTAACTGTCTAAAACATACCAGAAGTTTTTTGGTTGAAACTGATGGCACTCGATGCACACGATGATGGTTTGATGTCCGTCGATGGTTTTCCCGTAAATCTGAGAAGAAATAAAAAAACATTCTATGATTTCACATGTTCACACTAGCTTATCTTCTCACAGCTAACGACCACCTCGAAGTTCCTCGTTACTGCTCAACATGTGAAGCGATTGAATGTGGTTTGCGGTTACAGAATAAAGTTCGTGCTGACGTGCAGCTGAGAGACGGTAATACATGTTCAGACGCAATTTGGCAAACCACACACAACTAATTCACAGTACAGCTCGTTCGTGTCTGCAGCACAGCTGTGCTGCTCGCTTTGCATTAATAAAGAAGAAGCACAACAGAAGCTTTATAAAGCAACCATTTCAAAATACTGTACTTCCTGTACTGTACTGTACTGGGTGGGTTGAAAAAACAACTTGTTCTTGTTGTCTTTGCTCACTGTGACAATCACATTATATGAATAAATAGAAATAATGAGGACTTGTATGCTGAGGTGTCGGCACACTTGTAATGCACTGCAGAAGGACTTGTGTTTTGTTTTTGTAATGTTTATGTGCTGAGGTGGGTAACACAGATACTGGTATTAAAAAGATGCAGCTTTTTATATTGTCGAATGTTGTAGTCTGATTTTTTAAAGCAATTTCTAAATAAAAAGGGAGTTCGAATTTATCTGACTGCTTTTATTAACTGATGAAAAGTAGCCAAAATTGAGGATGTGATACATTGAGATGCATCGAGAATCGTTGTGCATTCGAATCGTTGACAGATGAACAATAATCGAAATCGTGACGCCAGTGAAGATTCACACCTCTAGTAAAGCTACCTTTGCAACCACCCTTTTTTAAAGCAAGGTGTGTGAAGATCTGTGGTGGTAAAACTGCATCTTGTTTGATGTTCATAAAGTTTTGACCAACTGACAGACTTGAAAACACAATCTAGAATTTTCCCTTTTGTGGAGTGAACTGCTCCTTTTAAGTGACTGTGGGTACATCAGTGTGGTTGTGGAGGTAGGCTGGGACGTACGGTGCAGACTCCACTGGGATAGTGCTCCTTGACGTAGGCCCTGACGGCCGAGTCCACGGCGCTCCTCCAGCCCTCCAGGGAGCCGTCGACGTCATGGGGCCGCGGGTCGCTGGCCTCCTTCCTCAGGTGGTCGAACTTGAAGGAGATCTTGTTCTTGGGGTCCAGGACCCGGCCATTCCCCAGGTCGCCATGCTCTGTGATTAAGACCTGGGGGGAAATAAAGAGACAGAAAAAGGAGAGTGAGTGAAAGAGCGAGAGGAGATGTATCAGGAGAAAGCGGACAGAAAGAAAAAGTGAAGAAATAGACAGGGACATGGATGAACAACAGAAAGAAGAGCAGTGGAAAAGACAGGAACAACAAGACCAGATGGCAGAGCGCAGGAGATTTAGTGGAAAGTAAAAGGAGGGATGAAGACAAAAGGAACTTTCCATCGACTGTCTTCCACCTCAACACTCAGCCTGCTGGGTATCAGACGGGGGAATTTCAACCCGTGATGCGGGAACAGAGGGACATGATGACATCTTTGCATAAGACGCTGCAATCATTACTGAAGCCAACACACAGACACACTCATTCAGCAGCATGTTCAACCTTTACAGACACTCACGGGCAGCAATGACATTTAAATAAAGACGTGTTTGTGATCTGGTTTCCTGAGGATGCAGAGGAGAACACTGGTCCTTTAATCCAATCCCCCCCCTTCTCTGTTTTACAGCAATTTCGGTTAATGACGTTTGCACGGACGGTGGCTCTGAGTGGTCAACCATCTTCTTTTGCCTTTTGACGGATGTGAAAAAACACAGAAATCGAACCCATTCCGAAAACTTTAATGACGGAAAAAAGTTTGAGAGTTGGTGTGTAAACGTGATTGTCACACCGTGAGGTCGTATTTATTTTTAAATGTGCGACAATTTCGGACGAAAAATACGGAATAGGTGTGCAAAGACCTTAAGACTGGATAAATTAAACTATAGAGGATTATACTGCACGAGTTGTGTGACAGTTTGTAAACGGATGTTTTGATGTGGTTTTGCTGTTGTTGAACGCGCCCCCCACTTTTTTGGATTCTCCGATCGCTGTGGAGGCAAGCGAGAAAAAACAGTTTTCTTCAAGAAATCAAAATAACACGCGGTGAGTAATTGATACACAAATGGTCATTGGTGGGTGAAGTATTCCTTTAAACAGTCAGCAGATTCGGACCATTATGTAATCCTATTGCATTTGACCTCTAAACTGCCGCCGTCTCTTTAGGTCAAAAGTGAAGCATAATCTCACCTGTTCTTCGTAGCCCTCGATTTTCACCGGGGTAAACTGGTCCAAGTTGTACTGTGCAAATGCACTGCAGAGAGAGAGAGAGACAAAAAGTTACTTCATATGCCCCAAACTCAGTACTTTGACTATTCTAGGCTGGATTTAAAGATGTTTGTCTATATGACATATGCTGACAGCAGTGTTTAATCAATATGGATGTAGACTAAAGCCAAAATAAATCTACAACTGAAGAGTAATTTTCTCTTTAATTAAAAAAAGTAAACAAGGCTGCACAAACATAACGTCCAACTGACAACCAGCTGTGTTGAGAGATGCAATACTGCCCTATTAATTGTAAAAAGAAAAAAAAAATACAATATGGAGAGTAACAGCGGGTCTGCTGGTTGTTGAACTGTGACTCGTGTTTCCCTTCAGACTTTTAAGACTTTTTACAAATTCAAAAAAACATTCTTCAAGACCTGGAAGTAGTTGATGAGGGGAGACTTACTGCGCTGCACCTTCCCTGAGAAGATTGTCATTGTTGAGCAGCAATCGCACATCTGAGGAGAAAAATGGTGAGATTATGAGAGGAGAGGAAGAATGAGAGGAAGAAGGAGAGGAAGAATGAGAGGAAGAAGGAGAGCAGAGGAGGAGAGGTGAGGAAGAAAGAGAGAAGAGGACGAAGAGGAGGAGAGGAAGAAGGAGAGGAGAGGAGAGGATGAAGGAAAGGAGAGAAAGAAGGAGAGGAGAGGAGGAAAGAGAGGAGAGGAAGGTGGAGAGGAGAGGAGAGGAGAGGAGAGGAGAGGAGAGGAGAGGAGAGGA